>JAQFVV010012495.1:2179710-2345868 GCA_028023455.1 Epiperipatus broadwayi
AATCTGCTTCTATCTCTTTGAAATTAGGAATTGGTAATAACTTATTAACAGTCAAAGTATGCTATATATATATACAAGTATATTGTCTATACTAAACTTAATGTAATTAGAAGGGATTTGAACTCAGACATTCAAACTCCCTGCAGCTATCCACTCCATTTTATACAACCAATACACATGACCACATACATATAAAAAAGATAAATTTATCTCCAATATATGAATTTCGTGCTGAACCATCATTTATCAGTTGGTCCTGGTCATCATCTCCCATATATATATATAAGTGCTCAGTTTATATTATGATAGCAAATCCAAAACTTTCATGGACAGGCTTTAATTTTGGATTGTATAAGATGGAGTGAACAGTTGTAGAGAACTTGAAAGTTTGAATTCAAATCCCTTATAAATATATATATATATATATATAGAGAGAGAGAGAGAAAGAGAGAGAAAATTTCTAAGCTTTTTAAACTTCTTCACATTTATTTGAGAAAATATGACTAAAGTTAATATTTCAGAGAGCATATCTAAAACTAAGATTGAAACATGAATTGTAACAATATCAAATTTAAAAAAAATTATTTTAAGAGAAAATTTACTGAATTTTATATAAATTATATTGCGGTTTGCTTCAATAAAAAGATGTAGAAAAAAATATTCTTGTGGAAAAACCGTAATATATATATATATAAAACAAATAAATCATCCTTCCTTTAATCACTTTGTGATAAGGAGAAAGTATTTGTTTGCTTTATGAAATTAATCAATGCATAAAGAATATATAAAGTAAAAGAATAATAAAATATTTCAAACGGATAAAACCATAAATATCTCTCGAATATTTTCAAATAGTATGACAACTCAGTGCAGCGCAGTTTCTTCTTTTATCATAATGGGAACTTTATTGATTACAATTTCAAATATTGTTTCTGAGATTTTAAAAATATGTAAATTAGATTAAACAAAGTCAGAAATGTTTTCCCCTTTTATTATGGAGACTGTATAAGATATTATGTATATATTTTTTATAACCACATAAAATGCATGTATTTTCAAAATACATAAAATGCATATTCAAGCAAACTACTTTAACATATTTAAATTATTACTTTTATGATATTTGAATTTGATGATTTTATTGATGATTGGAGTGATAACTAAAGGTCAACAGAACAAAATATTTCAGTTCAGAGAATGAGTACTGACTTAAAAGTCAAGGTGGGTAAATTAAATCATTTATAAGCTTAAATGGTTTTGCAAATAGAGCAATTTCTTGCATGATTAGTATAGCATTTTTTTTTCATTATTTTTTTTTCAAGCTGTGATGAATAAACAGACGTTTTGACAAAACCAGCTTGTTAAGTCTCTTAAAAAAAATCATGGGAACTAATTTATCTAGATTTTCCAGTGCAATAGACTTCAATTACAGAAAATTATTTTTTGGTAGAATAAATTGTATTCCCAAGTTGAAAAAAGGCAGATCTTTGATCAATATATAAGTGAATTAAATAAAATCTATTAACATAATTCAGCAATTGTAAATGAAGAAAAATTTGAAGTCATTATGTGAGACCAATTTTAAACTGTGCTTCAGACAGATTTTTTGTTTTTTAGATGTGTTTGATTTGCAAAAATACTTAACATTTGATTTTTATGTTTTGACGAGAATACTTTTTTCATGTGTAACAAAATAATACAATAACTAAATTACATGAAATCATATGATCATATTCATTAGTGAATTTAATTATTCCATTAATATGGGGAAATTATAACTTGGCATATTCGACTATTAGTCTCTGGAGTTTGGTAATGGTTTGGATAATTTTACAAAGCCCAAATGTAGTCTAGTTTTGCTGAAGTAATTGGAAGTAAGTTATTAAATGCAATTAAGACTGCATCTCAATTGATCTAAATTATTTTTATTTCTCATAAATGTTTGAACTTGTGCTTTATAGAAGACTACTGTGAAACAAGATACAGTTTGTTGGATTTTCTACAGTAACTTTCTATCCCTTTTTATAATGTTTTTTAAGTAACATTTCATTCAAATACTTGTAATTATTAGTTGGACTATTTCATCATGGAAAATTCATTTTAAAATATTTTTAGAAAAGTTCAAACTTTATTTAAACTTTTCAAATATAGTCAGTTGCTAAATGATTGCACACAGGTTAGTATATAGCACTACATTTTGAGAGTGATGGTGTCCGCTCTTTTTCGTGTGTTGATGGCCTAAATCAATGCTAGCACTAGAAAAAGATCAAACATCAACTCTGATGATAATATTTAAATGTCAATCAAATTTAGAATTTTTATATTTATGAAGACTCACTTTAAAGTGACATCTAATCAACTTGTCCATTAGGATGTCATTTGAAAATCATACGAATATAAAGATAGCAGGTTCAGTTCCCATACTAGTACTGTTCCTGGTCATGCCAGCAACAAATGAAGAAGAGATTGTTGCCATTGGTATGATTGTATTATATACTAATCTATATGCTGTTAATAATAGTTGAAAATATTTGAAAAATTTAAATAAGGTTTCAATTTTTTTAGACATTTAACAATTAATTTTAATTGGAGAAATTTGACCATTATATAAATACGAGTAAAATTTCATCACAAAAAGCTTTCAAATAGGCACTCAAATATTATTGATATTATTTTTATCCTCAGTCAGTTCATTTCCTAAAACCTGCCTTATAAAAGTTTGTATGTTATTATTTTTTATTATTATTACTTCTACCTACAATCATTATTTTACATTTAAATTTATTTACAGTGATTTATTCCACACTTTTTATAAATTTCATCAATTTTACGTAATATTTTCAAAAAAATTGTTTCATAAAATTGCCTTCTAAATATATGTACTTCAAAGCTAATTCTTCATGCATCTTCAAAAATAAAAAAGATTATTGCATTTTTTCTATCATAAAATTTCAAAAATTAATTTATATGATGATCAAAAAGGTATCAATATACAAAAACATAATGTGAGTTTACAGTCTTTCAATCTCATGTAATGTATTTATTTATGAACATTCTTCATTTATTAAATTTTTAATTCCTCTCGTTAAGTTATTAATTTCAACATTCTTTAAAGTTTTAACTAACATAAAAATGGCAATAATAAAAAATATTCATTTTCAATATTCTTGCTGATCTCATTTCAATTACAGAAAATGTTCCTATGTCTAATAAAAGCCATCATTAATATATGAAGCTTCTGAGATTGATTCCCAATCTTTTATATCATGATCCAATAACCACCTGAATTGTTCTTAAATAAACTTTTGTACATCAATTAATCATTTTCTACCTTGTAATCTTCACTTGCATTAGTTTCTTCTAGTTTTAAATATACTAGGACTTTTCTTAGTGACAAATGATAGAACAAATGGTGCTTTAGAAGTAGACTGGATTTAAATGGATTTCAAAGAGTTTAAGAAATATTTGACATGCCAAATGTATTTATTAATAACAACAAACAATTGTCTCATATGCTTTTAACAACAGATTTTCCACCTATTCTAAATCATACATTTTTAGCTTTAGTAATCAATGAACTTAAGCTGGCACAGTGATAATTATAATATCCACATTCCCAGACCATTTTCTGACATTATCTTCATCAGTGAAGATTTAGAATTTAAATTTGGAACCAATATACATTTTATTTATACTTCTCAAATCAATAGCTGAAATAATATTAAAAAAAAAACATAAGCATTTTGATCCAAACTGAACACATTTACAATGTTACATATTTCAGACACCAAGTTGGTGTGTATATATTTTATAAATCTCAGTAGTAATAGGGATATGAGAAATGTAATGTGATGTTGTGGCCAGGTAGGAAAAGATTCAAAGTCAGTTTCAATATGTTCAGAGATCCCAGATTATGACAATTGTGAGACTCATCCTCAATTTGGTGAGTGAAGATCATCATCATCATCAGTATTACATGATTTTCTCATATATTTAATCATATATTTCAAAAGGATTTTTTATAAACCATATAATATTGAAATTTCTAGATTATATAGAAATTGGTCTGTATAATTATACATGTGAGAAGATTTGAATTCACACATTTTTTCAGTCTATTAGTTTAAATAGTATAAAAAAAGTAAAATATAGTTACCAGATGCATAAGTGCATTAGTTTCAATTTTAAATGTTCAGACCTCATGCATAAAGGTAGAAAGCAGTTGTCAGCTTTGAATATTATAGAACTACACTATCTGGTAACAATAATTGCATGGGTTAACAATAGATGGTGCTGAATTCTTAATGCTCATTTGTCATCTCTCTTAACAATTACTAAATAAAGTAAAATGTAAAAATAAACCATGTATAAAATCATGAAAATACCATATGATCAATATTCCATATGCTTACACATGCTGATAATAAGAGTACCAAATTCTCCATACAGTAGTGCACCAAGAACAAGCCGTTATAATCAATGGATGCATCCATTGATACAAAGGCACCACTTTATGGAGAGTTTGGTATTCTTATTAACAGCATGTGTAAGCATATAAAATGGTGATCATGTGATGTTTTAATGGTTTTATACCCATCCTATCCATAGTATAAAGATGACTGTGGTTTTTAAAAAACCAAAAATACCAAAATGTATAGATGCTGAACTGAGTTCAGATCTATATGACTATACAAGTAAATGAGCTTGGATTGAAAACATTATAGTGTTTTCATATTGGGCTCCTAGCTTTATAGTTATCCAAATAGGTAAAAGGTGGCTGGGGGTTGCATTAGATTTTAAGATCTAGGTGCAATGCTCTCAAATCCAATGCTTCTCATTGATGAAAGCCAGGTAGAAACTAGTCTAGGGATTTTGGATGAGTATGCACTAGATAGAGATTTTATACATAAATCTTCCTGCATTTATTGATTACAAAGGCTTGCATGTGGTGGCACTACTGTGTGGAAAGTTTGGTACTATAAGCTGTGTACTCAAAACATGTCTATTCTTATTAAAATAGTTTCAGATTATAAAAATTTTTAAATAATTCATTTAAAATATGATGATTCAGAAAACTAACTTCTGTCAGCTTTTATATGTAAAATTTTAGTACTTATCCACATTTAAACAAGAAAAGATCACAAAGACAAAAAAGAAAAACGTACCATTTTCTAACAATTATTAAAATTAATCCTCCTATGATAGCCATAGCCACTGTAATAGCAATTATCAAAATCAAAATACGTGTGTCTTGTTTTGCCAATGCGTAGTTTATGTGAGAATTTTGATCAGCTAAAATAAATATATATATATAAAGTAAGTTTCCATTTCATTGCTTATAAAATAAATAATAAATAATGCTATAATATTCACAAGTAAAAACTACATTTACATGTAACACTTAAGAGATTTCTGTCAAATCTCTGTCATTCAACACAATGACAACTGATCATAATAAATTTCATTTAATTTCTATAATAAGTTATATTAATAATAACTAATAAGCATAAACAAATAAATAAAAACAAAAAAAGTTAAAGTATCACTTTTATTCTTACAACAGCATTAAAAAATAAAAACGTGAAAAGAATATATTTTCTTCCACTATTACATACAGTATTCTTGATATTATGTAACCAAAATAAAGTTAAGTATGGAATGCTCATGTTCAACATAAACAATAATTTTGTTTGCATTTTAGTGCATTTTTCATGCATTTCTTTAAAAAAAAAATTACATTTTTTTCTCTTCCAATTTTTACTTATAAGAAACTTTATATGAAATGTATTATCGCTAGATGGCAGCACTATGGAGAGAGAAATAGAAAGACTAGGAAGAGGAATAGAGATATCATTAGTAGATAGCAAGGGAGTATATACATTATCGGGTCTTTTATTTGCAGATGATATCTTCTTGTGCACGGAAAGTAGGGAAGATATGGAAGTTATGCTGAAGACATGTGAAAGGTTGGATAAAGAGATGAGGATTAAATTTAGTGAAGAAAAATCAAAAGCAATGATGATAAATAAAGGGAAAGAGAAGAGAAAGAATTTTTATTGGGAGATATAAAATTAAATATGATGAATAGGTATAACTATTTGGGGATCATATTAAGTAATGAAAGAATTTGCTTGGATGAATAGTAAAAATAAAATTGATAACTGAAGCAAAGAAAAGAAAGGGACTGATAAAGAAATTAACAGTGTTGTCACATAATAAATATGATGTAGCAAGAATTGTATAGAAGGGAGTGAAAGTAACAGGTTTAACTTATGATAATGATGCATTATGTATTAGTAAAGGGGTGTTAGATTACTTAAAAAAAGTACAAAGAGAAGTAGGAAGACATGCATTAGATATAGATGTATGGATGCCAAAGGAAGCAATCCAGGGAGAAATGGGATGATCAAGTTTTTATATGAGAGATGCAAAAATCAAAATAAAAATGTTCAGTAGATTGCAATTTATGGATAATAAGAGAATAGCCAAAATATTATTTAATTGGGTTATGAATTAAAAAATAGGTAACAAGATGGGTAAGAAAGGCAGTATGATATGCCGAAGATTTGGATAAAGACTTTAGGTCAGTATACTTACACAAAAGGTGGAATGATTGTGTTAAGAGAATTATTGAATGTTATAGTGGCAAGGAATGGGATAGAAGAATAGATGCATTAATAAAGATTAGGGAATTGAAGAGGTGGAGAACTAGTATGGAGAGTAAAAAGAATTTAAATATATAAAAGTAAACAGAATATTGGGAGTGAGTTAATTTATGATAATAGCAAGAAAAATAGTTTACAGTTTAAGGCTTGAAGAGGATCTTTAACAACAAGAAAATATACATATTATATATGGGTGAGTTAGTTTGAAAGTTATCTAAGGAAGGCATAGAAAATATTAGGCATCTGTTAACTGAATGTAAATGCCTGCAGGCAGAAAGGATATAAATAATGAAGTTATGGGAGACTAAATGTAAATAAAAGTGATCATATAGAAAGTGGGTTTTTGGTTTTTAGCTGGGTTTGGGGAAAGATGAGGGGAATTTAGATATAAAAGTCCATAGATTTGACAAAGATTATGTTGTGGAAATGGGATGGAGCAGAATAGTGAAGAATATGGGAAAGCCTTAGGGTGTAGAATGGAAAGATAAGATTGTTAACAGGTATCTCTGGACATTGTGGCTGATAGATTCTTAATTCCGATAAACAAGAAGCCACAGTGCATCATATCACATGCATCCCATCCCATTCAGCATTAAAAATTTTAAGTTTTTAATATTTTTTGTTCAAATTTGTTTGAAAACTCTTAAGGAAATGTTTTATCACTGGAAATACATATGTATGCAAAGTTTCAATTACATTGGGAAGTGGATGAAAATAAGAGAAACAAGCTTTCACAGACAGAAAACAGTAAGTTAAATGAAAATGTTTAATAAACAACTTGCTAGTTATTAGAGAGATTATAATGCATCTGAGCACTCAAAAGTCAGTTTAAGCATAATATTTTGATTTGGTTAATAAACCTGAGTTGTTTTTTTCATTTACTCACTTGAGAATTAGTTTGGGATTCTTTACTTTTAAGTTTATTCTATGAATGCCCAAAACCACATTGGGCATTATAAGCAAACTTCTAAAACACACATAAAAAACAATAACTGAACGTGATCATTTGCAATAAAAATCTATACATCAGAGAAATATATTTATTTACATAATTATAAAAAAATATCAGTCTTATCAACAATTGTTAAAAATGTGATATCCCATCTTAGAGACCTGATTTTTAGTATAAAAATAAACTTTCTCATCAATATTATAATGATCCGGAGAAAGAGAGCTTAACGTCATCTACACTACAGGGCGCCATCTAGGCATTTGAACCTAGAAAAATTTATAAAGTAGGCAGATACATAAGTCAAAAAAAATTTTTTTTATTTTATATATTTTGATATCCGGATGTTAGCCCATGTCACTAGCTCAAGGAGTAGCAGAGAATATATAAAAAAATAAAATAAGCCACTGCCAGTAATTAACACACAAACATATATAAAATTTAGCATTATTTTAGAATAACTTTTACTTTGGATTTTAACTTGATTTTAGAATTTAAATTTACATTTTAATTTTTATAATATTATAAGTTTACATTTTAATTTTTTATAAGTTCGCACAGATGGGTTTATAAAATATGTTTTTAATGTTGAGTATAGATCGGTTAAAAAACATTCCAAAATAAACATAAACAATCAAAATACAAAGTCATTGATACCGTCAATTGCATAGGGAATACAAGAAACCCAATGGTGTTCATCATAAGACACCGCATTGACACCAATAACTTAAAAGACATCCGACATAAATACATCTTAGATACTCACCATAAGGTATCAGTATTTACTGAATGTCTATATATTTTGATCAAATATGAAAACCAAAAACATAATCAATCAGTAACGAACCCATGCAAGCGTCTATACCCAACTTAAATTTAATGCAACTTTATTTAGAGTGTCGAGTATGAATAGACTACATAGATTTGCATTTGAAAAGAAAATATTCAATCCTTGTTTAACCTTAGGCCAAAGGTTCACAGTCAAATCAAACTTCAATCCATCTGATATATCGATGTGTTCAATGTAATACGAATACGGCAGCACAATTAGGTTAAGAGAAGAAACTGCTTCTCATCAGATAGGAATATTACATCTATCTGACGATGAGAGCAATAAAAAAAAACTCCATAGGAAGGAACTGCAGTCTCCGTCTTATAATTCCTCCCATAGGAAAAATGAGTGTGTGCGGCGTATAATAGCGATTCTGCCCGTAGCGAATCTCGTACTACATCTACTAATTACACCAATATATCCAATCCATTGACCCAATTCAACTATGAAACGAATAACCTAAGATTACCCTCCCCTAATATAACTTTACAAATCTATATAGCCATTCATGCCCGACTTAAGTTTAACATTTATATAGTTTAATTTATCGAAAAACAGAAATCATAATAAAAACTTAAAAGAACAAAAAAAAAAAATAAATGCAAATGATTTACAAAAGAAATACATCAAATAAAATTATACCTAATTAATAAATAATTTAGTTTGGTCAGATAGGAATCTATTTCTATTTTTTTTTTTTAAATACGGAACAAGTTTAGAAGTAAAGTTCTTATTGTTTAGAAATGTTCATTAATTATATATATTTAAAGCTGAGAGTTCAAAAAGTTATTTCGATTTCAAAACGTTCCTTTTATCCGTTGCTTGCCATTTGAATGTGAATTCCCAT
The DNA here is from genome assembly GCA_028023455.1 of Epiperipatus broadwayi. Lineage (NCBI taxonomy): Eukaryota > Metazoa > Onychophora > Udeonychophora > Euonychophora > Peripatidae > Epiperipatus > Epiperipatus broadwayi. Next base: position 2,189,004 of record JAQFVV010012495.1, read on the forward strand.
GCCGTCCTAAAGAGATTGGTATTCTGTTGGCCGATTTATTATTCATCCAGAGGTCTTTTGCTTTGGCTGGTCCTCAATGTAGAAAACAATGTCATTTCTTTTTTTTTTAACAAAACTGAAGGGATTGAAGAGTGCGTCTTTTCAATCCCTTCTCTCACAACTCCGCACTAATACATATCACCACTCTTAATAATAACTAACTAATAATTTCCAAACTTTTACTTTTATATTACCTTTAGGATCCAATGGACATTACGTCATCGTTGATGATGATCTTTCCGTTGAGGTCTGATTTCCTGATGGATTTCTCTTATTCGCTATTAGTTTCTATTGTTTTCCTATCTGACTGTTGCTTATACATTTAAATGCCCAAAGGCTAGTTCACTTTGACTAATTAAAATAATCATTTCCATTTCTGATTAATTAATGTGTTTTCCAAACTTAAAGATATTTTTATCTCTAAATCTTTTTATTGAAAGATTTAGTTTTTCTATTTTTAATAAAGTTTTATTTTAATAATTTTTTTTTTTATCTGTGCGATTTTATATATATACGAGTTTAAGATGATTTTTTAATTTTCAATTTTTAATTCTTAAAAAAGAAATTTTTATTTGCGAACTTTTATTTTTTTTATGTTTAATAATAAAAAACAATGTAACGTCGTCTGTGCCCGTTACAATATAAAATTTCAAAAAACCCAATTATGTCTTAGAAAACAAGATGTTGAGTTTAAACAAGTATATTCAGACTACTGATGGCCACCATCGATTGCAGATAGTGTGATTGACTTTAGATAGGAAAAGCAATTGTGAATAACAAATAAATAGCGCCTGACTACGATCTCCTGCTGATTTTGGTTCATCAAAATCTAGATATTATTTCTGATATAAATATATTTATCTGTCTCCTTTTTCTCCTTCAGTCACTTGTTACTGTAGAGTCCAGTCATTAAGAGCCTCTCAGGCCATCAGACATCTGCTTATTTCCATTCTTTAAAATTTCTGACCTTTCTTTTATTTGTCTTTTAGCTCAATTCCCCAAGAATTAAAAAATCAATAATGTGAAGAGACTTAGTAGGATAGCAGGCATTAATCATAATCATTTTTGAGGCGGTACAATTACTAATGAATTGATTTGAAACTGGATTTCAGTGAAAGCCATATTCTCTGGATGTAAACATTTCAATTAAAGTAGTTCTACATTTTGAAACATTGTTGTTAGATAGAATATGGTCAGCAAGTGATACTTTTCTGCATTTAGTTTTAGTAAACTTTGCCACTATATTCTCGAGACAATAAAAGAAATATACAATGCCAGCTTTCGGCCTATCTTTTTATAATTTCTGAAGATTTGATTAAATAAACTTATGTTGACAGTAGAAGGTATATAGATTACATCTACATAAATTACGACATTAATTGCTTAATTATTTAAATAGTATTTTTCACCATTTGCTTGATTTTAGTTTCAGTAAACTATATCTAGTCTTTAATAAAATATTCAATAAAAGAACAATATGAAAGGTTAATATAGTTGTATGATGAACAACTGGGAACAGCTTTAAAAAGAGCAATAATATTAGATACAAAATTAAATCAGTTCTAATTAAATTAATTTAATTTATTGACAGAAAACCAAAAAAGTTCTGGAAGAATGGATTTTCTTCTAACTATGTCAATGGATAGATAGTCTCTTGAACCATTAAATATAGTCATCATCATTTTCAACAACTGCAAGTTGAAGGTCTCTCCAAGTTCAATCCATCTCCGATCTCTAGCTTCTCTTCTCCACATCATCCCCACACATTTACTTATTTCATCACAGGAGGTCTCTTTGTAAGGGCTTTTTATCTTCAGTTAGACTCAATTCAAACTTATTGTAAACTTTGTATTGGTTTATTTTAGAAAAACAAAGAAAATATTTATTATTTACATTATCAGATAATTTTAGCAAAAACACTTATTTACCTATTCCTTCTTTTCAACTTCTAACTTTTTTTTCCTGGCAGTATCCAGTTTAATATTTGTTTGGTAATTATTTTTGAAATGTCTTCTGATCCATACCATTCCAATAGTCTTGTTTTTATGTAGTGTGTTCTATATTCATTATTTCTCTAATTCTTTTAATGATTATGAGCTCTCTCCTTGACCTACCTGCAGATTTTTGCTAATAATCCATTTTTGAAGTAATTCTCTTTTTATTTTTTCTTTCAATTGCCAAATCTCACTTCTATATATAAAGAATACTTTTTAATATTATGCCATATGTTCATCATTTATCAATTTTTGATATATTCTGATCCAACAATATCTCATTTAATATCAATATAGTTTTTTTACCCAGTATATGTTATTCTTTTATAGCTTCAAATGTTCCTTTGTATGACCTTCATGACAGAGTACTTAAATACCTCCCTTTTTTCAATACATTGTCTATCTTCTAATATTATATCCTACTTCACTCATCCAAAATTTTTTTTGTTACATTCATTTCCATAAATATATTTTAATACATGAAGTGTTTCTACAGTACAGGTTTTTTCATACCTGTGCTCCAATATGTAATATTTAGGGGGCTTGAACTCAGACTTTCACATGAACCTCAACTATTCACACTATCTCATACTGCTGACCCACTTGATCACACACATGCTGAAAAGATAAATAATCACCAATATACGTATTTCGTGCTAAACCAGCACATCAGTTGGTCCAGATTATCATCTCCACACATATATGCTCAGCATTGATTGTATATATGTGCGGAGAAGATGATCTGGACTAGCTGATGAGTGCTGGTTTAGCACCAAATATGTATATTGGTGATTATTTGTCTTTTCGACATTTGTGTGATCAAGTGCAGCAGCAGTATGAGATAGCATGGATAGTTGAGAGTTGTGTGAAAGTTTGAGTTCAAACACCATAAATATATTTTGTAACTTTTTTCTAAATGTTTTAGTTACACTTTTATATCCACTTTTAAATCAGAAAGCAAACTGTAATTGTAGTTATCAACTTCCTATAATTCAGGATTATTATAAGTGGTTTAATATTCATGTGGTTTGGTTAATTTACTTTTTCTAGAAATAATTATTAATATTCTGAGAAAAATCAGGTTTTAAAGGAATTATTTTAAATACCTCTATGTTTATAAATTAAGTTGTTTTAAAAAAGACTGACAAAGCATAAATTTGTGATGAAAGCTATGAACATGTACCAAGAACCCAACAATATGGCCATTCCTCCCCCTCCCCCTCCATTTCTTTTATACTGTTTTTGTTGAATATTTGGATAGTTTTAATAAAAAAAATTTCCTCTTCTGTCCAGATAAATTTTTATAATTCAATTTTCACTCATTTTCTCATTTTTGAACCAGTTGAAATTTTGCATGGATATAAATTTCCAATGGTAATATGTTTTATTGGAAAATGCAATCAATTTTAATAAAAAGTAGTCCAATATTTAAATTTTTAATTTTAAATGTGATATTGATGGTATTGGTGTCTAGATGCATTCTTTGTATTTGAAACAGACGAATTGAAAACATGTGTAACTTCATTCACAAATGTACCAAGTTTAACATCTTCATAAAAATAATATAACATCACATGATCACATTTCCTATACTAGCACATTAATTGTTGATAAACAGAGCAAAAATACTGTATGGAGAGTTTTGCTCTGTTTATCAACAATTAATGTGCTAGTATAGGAAATGTGATTATGTGATGGTTAATGGTTTAACACCAATCCTGCCTAATAGGATAGTGGTGGCTATGGTTGTAAAAGAGCCAAAGACACCAAAATGTATGGGTGCTGAACTGAGTTCAGACCCATATGACTATTTGAGCTATTGAGCTTAGATTGAAAATATTTTTTGTGTTTTCAGTTTCATTCTCATAGTTTAGTAGTTAAGTAGAGATAAAAGGTGGTTGCTAGAGGGTTGCATTAGATCCTAAGATCTAGATGTAGTGCTCTCAGATCCAAAGCTCCTTACTGAGGAAGGCCACAAGCCAGAAACTAGTCTGGGGATATTGGATGAGTAGGCATTAGATAGGGATTTTATGCACAAGCCTTCTGGCATCCATTGATTACTCTGTTTAGCACAGGTGGCAATACTGCATGGAGAGTTTTGCTCTGTTTATAAAAATAATATAAATTAATTCATTTCATTATTATATTTAATTTTTTGTATCTTTCTTAAATAAATATAAACATTTTTTCAGCATTGCAGCACATGATTTAAGTCACAATTACTTTTTGGATGTCTCTGAACTCAAGACCAAAATTTTGCAGTAATGTTGATACAGCCATTCAATTAAAATTGAATTAAAACTGGCAAATTTCAGCTTACCAAGCAATCTTGGTTTTCAAAATATTTCAATTCAATTACATGATGATGAATATTCAGTAATTCAATACTAGAGCTATAAATGCATAAACACAAAGCTAATATTTAATATCTTATTAAACCATAGGTTGAGCACTTTCGAGAGTCATGGCCTCGTAATCATAATACTTTGTGAAGAGATTGATTGGAATACTTAAACTTTGCATAGACTTGCATAACATTAGACAATCAGTCACTTCATGAGAGCTATGATTATGAGAGCCATAACTCTCAAAAGTGCTCAACTTATGGTTTAAGAAGATATTAAATAATACCTTTGTGTTTATGTGTTTATAGCACTAGTATTGAATTACTGAATATTAACCAGACACACAAAGTTTAAAATTAACTTTGTATTGCAATGATGATGAATAATAAATTTATTCAAATATAGACTTTGCCACTGTGCTCACAGGAATAAAATGAAAACCTAAAATTGGTACACTGAAAATACAGTACCAAAAAAGTAGAAAGTAATATATATATATTAAAGAAGTGCATTTATTACATAAATGCACTAAAAAGTAAAAAAATACAATATGTTTGATATTATGCAGTCTAAAAAGTCTGGCCCACTCATGTGATAATTTCTGAACATGAGCATTTTGCACTTTTATTTTTTGTCACATGATATCAAAAATATTGTAAAACTAAGGAAAATTTATTTGTTTACTTTTTAGTGCATTTAATTCAAAGTATTTCTTCAAAAAAAATTTCTATATTTTTTATTTGGGGGGTGGGGAACATAAACTAAATATTTCATGACTTTTTTAAACCTTGGCAAAATTGATTCAGTCGCTAACTCTGCACTTTAAACTATTTAAAGGAAATTTACTAATCTGTCGAAACAACATATTAAAGCAAATGATTACACAACAGTGTGATTAATTAGATGAAAAAATAGCAGTTAAACAATTCAAGAAAGTACAGCAAACAAAAAGTTGATAAACTTCCCTTTTCTTTAATAATGTTTTTTTCAAACAATATAATATAATCTGCAGATACTAAGTCCACAAATCTAAAATCTAATGGTCAAATTTCCTACAAAACATTGAATGATGATATTTATACAAAACTACTGTTTAACAAAGGTGGGTGGGTGGGTGGTAGGTAGATAGGTAGGTGGGTAGAAAGGTAGGTAGGAAGGTAGGGAGAGAGAGGGGTAGTTAGGTAGGCAGAAAGGTAGGTAACTTGGTGGGTAGGTAGCTAGATAGATAGATGGATGGATGAGTAAGTAGGTAGGCAGACAGACAAAGAGATAGATAGATAGATAGATAGATAGATAGATAGATAGATAGATAGACAGACAGACAGACAGACAGACAGACAGACAGACAGACAGATAGATAGATAGATAGATAGATAGATAGATAGATAGATAGATAGATAGATAGATAGACAGACAGACACAGACAGGCGGGCAGGTAGGTAGGCAGGTGGGCGGTCGGATAGATAGATAGATAGATAGATAGATAGATAGATAGATAGATAGATAGATAGATAGATAGATAGATAGATGGATGGATGGATGGATGGATGGATGGATGGATGGATGGATAGATAGATAGATAGATAGATAGATAGATAGATAGATAGATAGATAGATAGATAGATAGATAGATAGATAGATAGATAGATAGATAGATAGATAGATAGATAGATAGAAAGCAAAAAATTTTATAAATATACAATTCACTTTATAAAATAATATATATAAATTACAACAACTAATATTTAAATATATCAGTAGATTGTCAGCAATAAGTTGTCATGGCAACACTCAATTAGATAATAAATGGAATCCATTTATAATCTAATTGATTGTTCCTTTGGCAACAGATTGCTGATATTTTATTGGTTTACTTAAACATTAGTTGTGGTGATGTGATTTATATATGATAACCAGGTCATTGTTGGCACTTAACACTTTAATAAATGTGTATATAGATATATGTATACTTACTATGAATACATTGATAGTAACGTCTTTTATATCCAACTTTACAATGGCATTTCTTGTCATCATAAAAAGTGCTATAGCAAACCGCATTTTCTTCCCAAATCTGACACTCTGTGCTGTCACTGCATCTTCCACCAAGCAAAACACCTACCAATATTTTGTAGGGATTAATTTTTATTGCATAAATATTGTATTCATTTACATTTTAATATCATGTGCAAATGCAGTATAATGTTTTATAATTATAAATATGCGATTGTTTTCGCATGCGTTAGTTAGGGTGTAATTATACTATAATGTTCACTAACGCATGCGAAAAAAATCGCATATTTATAATTAAAATTTTTATTAGTGAAGAGAAAAACAATTTATTATATAATATTTTATATAAAATAAATGCAATGAAATAATATAATCAGAAAACAGTATTTTGCCCAAAATTATTTTCTCCCAGAGGATTGATTAGTTTCACTGGAAATATTTATTCATTAATAACGTTTATTCAAGTGTCAAGCTATAAACAATTTAAGTAAATAAACAAACAATCCAATTACTTTTTTTTTATTAATGTAAAAGATAATAACATATTTAATGATAATATTTCTATAATGTAATTTTCACGGCAACACTCTCACACAAGGTTACATTGATCTCTAGACTTATAAAACACTAATAAAAATTATATAAAATGCTGCCTTGTTTTTTCTCCAAACTGCCTTCAGCTACATTTGTGAATAAATGAATGAGTTATGTAATGACATAGTTTAACTATTCACAACAAAAATTTTAAGGCACTAGTTGTCACTGAGTCATGTGTTACAATAATAAGTAATGTGAGTATATGTTTTGTACTGTTATAAATTATTTTCAGTTCTCTCCCTGTTATCACAAACTCGTGTGGCCCACATGAAAACATTCTTGTGGCTGACGGCTCCATTGCTATTTATACTTTAAATCATTTCAAATGTTTTAGAAACAGTCTTTCACAAACTCGTGTGGCCCACATGAAAACATTCTTGTGGCTGACGGCTCCATTGCTATTTATACTTTTAAATCATTTCAAATGTTTTAGAAACAGTCTTTCCCAATAGAAAACAAAAAGTAATATTAGTATGTTCCACCGAGGGTTAAAATACAAAACATATTTTCACATTTTCTATTATAATTTATGATTCAAGCAGACTACCACTTTAACATTTTTGTGGGGAAGAGCAGCAATATGTTGTTATGCAACATATGTTAATATAGAAATGGAAGCTGCAGGGAGTTTGGAAAGAGAACCTGACATCAATTATCGAATGACGTGTGTGCAAATCAATATAAGTTTTAATTAAGTAAGTGCAATAAAGCAATGTAATTAACAAATGTTAATTTGTGAATTAATTTTCTGCTCCAAAAAATTGACCAGGTTTATTGGTGCATACAAATTTACCATTTACATTTATTCAAGAAGAGATCCACAAACAATATTCATCTTTAACTTTATGAAAATTAAACTATCAAATTATTTATTTTTTACTAGTGTAAGAGAAAATATCATCATAATTGTCAACCAGTATCAATCCATTGCAGGATAAAAGTCTCTCCAAGTTCAATCCATCTTTTCTGATCTCTAGCCTCTCTTCTCCACATCACTCCTGCACACTTTCTTATTTCAACCATCCATCTCACATGTGGTCTCTTTCTGGGTATTTTACAATCTCTTGGAATTCAGTTTAAGATTTTAATTGTCCATCTATTTTCATTTCTTCTAGCAGTATGTCCAGTCCAACTCCACTTCAGTCTTTAATTTTTTCAACAATGTAATTAACACCTGTTTGTTCTTTTACCCATATATTGCATTTTAGATCTCTTCTTTTATTTCTCCTAACATACATCTCTCCATACTTTTTTGAGTGGTCTGGAGTTTCTGTATTGCTCTTCTACTAAGTGTCTAAGTCTCAGATCCATAAGTTCAAACACATAGGCATATTTTCTTTTAGTATTAAGTTATTTCTACCAAAGCATTCCAATCATGTTTAATTTTATGATTAATTTCATTCATTACGTTTCCATCTGTAGTAATAATCTAACCAAGGTAATATACACATAATGATATTCAATTAGGTGATACAGTGACTGAATATCACAAATATGATAAAATATTCCACAGCTTTGATTGCATATATAAATACACTAAAATTGTAACTTCAGTGCAAGTTCCACATAAATAATGAATACCTTCAATTTATCATTGAGACAATACACAAATAATTTCATTTAAATGTATAAACATAAGATGATCACTCTGCTCCTTTTGGGAGTTTTGTACTTTTTTAGTTATTGTATTCCTTTGAAATGTGTGCTTTAAGAGTACTCATATTTATTTGTTTGTATTTCTTTTGGATCTTTGCACCAGTAATTTTAATTTTTTTTTTTTTTTGCAATAATTTAAATTATAGTCATCCATAGTTCAAGATTATTCCCTAGATGGCAGTACAAATTTGAAGTATTATCATTTTTTTAGTATTTTTTCATATTGTTGCATAAGTATTCTCATTTTGTTTTAAAATTGTTCAGAAATGTTACTTAATTCACTACTTCCTTTATTTTGCTGTAATATCTTATACAAATGCAATTTATCCAATCTACTTTGAACACCTTTTAGCAAAAAACCTTTTATTGTACATATATGCATATGCAATCTTATGTTGTTGTTTTTTTAATTTTACTTTTATTTATTATTTTATTAATTTTATTATGTTTTTATGGTATCAGTTATATAGTTATGTATTTTATTTTGTTCATTATATTATAGCTCTGAAGAAGACTGCAGGACAGTTGAAATGTAAGATTATGTATGCATGTGTGTACAATATCATAGCTCTGAAGAAGACTGCAGGACAGTTGAAATGTAAGATTATGTATGCATGTATGTACAATATCATAGCTCTGAAGAAGATTGCAGGACAGCTCTGAAGAAGATTGCAGGACAGTCAAAATCTAAGATTGTTTATGCATGTATATACAATAAAAAGATTTTTGCTAAAAAATATTCAAAGTAGAGTGGATAAATTGCATTTAAATTGTTATGGATAATAATCATTTAAATTGTTTTTTTTTAAAAAATGGTAGGGATAATAATCATTTGAATTGATTCTTTTAAAAATTGGTAATTTTGAATATTTAATTTTTGTATTTTATTTGTTTTATATAATTCTAGTTAATTATTGTCAAATTGAACAATCAAAAAAGTAAGTAAATCATATGCATTTTTGATGCTATGCCTCTCATAAGATATCATCTAATAATATTATCACAATCTATCAATTATATTGAGAAAGTAATCATCAGTCTTTACTTGCACTATCTTATAATATAAATCAATGATGTTAAATGCAAAAATACTTTCATCCCAGCTACAAGATAAAGACTGAGAAAATGAAAGTGTTCATCTTATTTTTGAACCTAAATGCACTTATATAGGCCAATCTTAAGTATCCTGGATTAAGAACATCAATATATAAATCATTCGCTTTACATCCATTTATTTTAATAATCTTATTACTTATAAAATATTATAATTTACTTCATGCTAATATTAGATGATGCTAAAACTATGTAATAATTAATGAATTTTACTATCACATTGTTTATTACATAGCATAACATCTTCTAATATTAGCATGAAGTAAATTATAATATTTCATAAGTGTTAATAAGATTATTAAAAAGAAATGGATGTAAAGTCAATGATTTATATATTCATGTTGTTAATCCAAGATATTTAAGATTTATCTATATAAGTGCATTTAGATTTGAAAATAAGACAGTTCAGTTGCTCTTTTTTTTAAAGTCTTTATCTTGTGGTTGGGATGTAGTGTCCTTGCATTTAACATCATTGATTTATATTATAGTACTGCATTATAGAAGATGTATGATTACATACTAAGATATAATTACAATCTAACACACTGTGTTAGTAAAATTCATTGATTATTACATAGTTTAAAATCTATCAATTAATAGAATTGGTAAAAATGAAAAAATTAAGTCAAATTGTTCAATTATTTATGTATAAAAAAATAATAATAATTTAACAAAGCTGTTGACAGTTCTACTAAATATTTAACACCTATTTTTTAAGGTCTCATTTAGTCTAATTATTTTTTGAATGTTTGATATGAGTGACAAATAGCTATTTTAAATATGGATATATTTTGAATTTTTTTTAATATTCAAATAAAAAAATATTTATTACACATCTTTAAAATCAAAGCACTTTAATGTAAATTTAAATTGACAGAGTCCTTTCATATCAATATTAGAAAAAAAAATTAAGTGTCTGGGTCAAGGGTTGTGCTATCATATATGTCAGCGTGTTTTGTATCTCAATTCACAATGAAACAATATGTTAACATAAAATTTGGTTTTAAATTGGGAAAAACTGCTTCTGAAATATTTGAAATCATTCAAACTGTGTATGGAAGTGGAACCATGAATCAGAAAATGCTTTCAAATCATTTGCAAGATTTTATGATGATAGGAAGGACATCCAAAATGGTTTATAAATGTACAAAACACATTGTCACATTCCACATCATAACTCATGATCCTAACAAACTAATGTCTTAAATTTTTTGTGGTAAATGGCCAAATTATATTACTATATTAAACATGCATTGATTTATAGATGAGACTGGAGAAATCTTGGAGATAGTTATCCTTTGTGGGTATGCACTGTGTATTTTGTAGTACAGATTGATTTTAAATTGTTTACTGATAACACTTGAGACCAATTATTTATATTACTCTATCATCTTATCTTCAAGCAGGACTATTGGCACTTACAATTTTACATAATCACATGATTGTATTAAACATTTGAATGATGTTGCCACGCTCATTTACTTCTAAGAGATCTGTTCCCAGAAATTTCTAATGGTTTCATTATTATATGAAGATGCTAAGGAAAACTAATCAGTTACATCAATGCGGGTATCAGTAATTCTTGTGCATTGATTATATTTTCTAAACATCAAGATTTATCTAATATTCACAGAAGCTCAACAGTCTTGATCAATTTCAACAGGATCTACACACTAATCAGTCACTGGACAAAAATGTCTTACTATTTATAGGCATCTTCTTTAAAATATCACTTCATATAACTGAGATCAACTAAATCAAATGGCAGACTTACACTAAGATTAAATTCTTTATAGTATATCAGATACATAAAATAAGAAAAGCCAAAATTTGGCAAATTCTTTCTTAATGGTACATTGTCACATTTTACATCTGAATTACCTTTTCATCTATGATTTTAAATAACATTAATGAATTAATAAATATATATATATTAAATGCATAAAAAATGTGACAAATAATTTGTTTCCACTTTGATCGGTATACTTGATATTATGTGGCCAAAATAAAAGCATGTGACACTCATGTTTAGAAATATTCTTACCCTGTTTCGGAGCATAAACAAGGCATGCTTTTATTTTGGTCATGTAATATTGAGAATACTGTAAAACCTTAAGAAAATGTATTTTCAACTTTTTAATGTATGTATGTGAATAAAAGCATTTTTTAAAATTTATATATATCCTACGTTTTTGGTTTTATAATTTAAAAAAAAAAAAAACGGAAAGCATAATAACAAAGTATCGACGAATTTAAAGCTATTTTTTAATGCCAAAGTAATTATTTTAATGCATCTATTTCATAAACAAATATATATTTTTTTCACTTATATAAAATTCATAAAAATTAGTTTAATTTAAAGCTTCAAAATCTTCCCATAATTCATAAAACAAAGATGGCAGGTTTTTTTTTTTAATTCTAGCTTAGTTGGCCATTCCTAAGTCACATGATGTCCCATTTAATGATACCATAATGATGTCAAAAAATTATGAAACTTAAGCAAAATTTAGAATTTTACAAATTTACATTACAGTAATTTTTTTATTCTGAGATTTAGTCTTAATTATCATTTTGTTCAAGAAACTATAACTATGGAGAATGATGAATAGTATTATCTTTTAACATCCCCCTCCCACTACTTTTTTTTCTTTCTATGCAAATACCACTAGATCAGGGGTCCCCAACCTTTTTGCCCTTAAAGAGCACATTCTATAATACCGGCCAGGTGGCAGGCACCGTTTATTTTTTCAATGTAAATTTATAGTTGGATATTGTTAATAATACACTTAATGTACAAAAAAATATTTATTTCAAAAATTGCAGGGTCTACAATTTGATTACAATATAATACAATAATTTATAAGAAATTTTAAAAATTACATTTATTTGTATTAGATAATTTTTTATCGTGTTCAGATAGTGGAGGGCACATGTAAAATGGTCTGCGGGCACCATGGTGCCCGCGGGCATAGGGTTGGGGACCCCTGCACTAGATGGTATTGCTGTAAAGAATACTTAATCCCATATAAAATTAAAAACTTAAATTTTTCACCATTTTTATTTTTTTTTAATTAATTCACAAACTCTAAAAAAATGTGTTATCATCAACAATACATGTTTACAAAGTTTGAAAATTGAGAAGTGGGGGGAAAATGAATTACAAGATTTCATAGACAGAGAAAAAACAAAGTAAGTTAAATGAACACATAAAAATATACATACAGTATGTTTCATTACAGCTTCTTTTACCCAATACTTCATATCTTCCTATCAAGAAAGTGGAATAAACTTTATCTACTCTCATCTAATAGTTACTTTCATATTTTATATTTCTAAAAATAATTATGACTAATTTGAATAAACCACATTTTATATTGTTACCATCACCACTTCTTCATTATATACATCTTGCTTTAGTCTTGTTTTTTCTCTGTGATTATTATATTCTTGATGATTTAAATATTTACAGTAATGTATTCCATTGACAAATCACCAAAATAAAATATATTATTCAAACAAATGTTACACTTATTATTGATAGACATTTTTGTTTTTGCACTGATCTATTTCTCAAATTATTTTCATACTATTTTTTTTTTCATAAAAATTTTTCTATATTTTACTAATACTATTCACTATACATAATAGTTATTTATTGTGTTCTTTTTCCAGACTTTGTTTTTTTTTCATTTTTCATATTTAAAACAGACTTTACCACAATTTTCCTATAATAAAAACTAACTTAGGTCACTGTAATTGCCTTTCAGTGCATCTTTTAATGTCTACTAAAGCTATTCCTTGCATTCTAAAAATATTTCAGTAACTTTATAAATACTATAAGTATCAAACAATGGGGGGAAAGAATACTGATGCTATATTCTACTCAATCCTATAAATAGGTGCAAGTCAAAATGTTCAGAAATTTTTGGGAAAAAACAACTTTTCAAAAAGAATCATAAGCTGAGGTTAAATAAAATAAAGGCAGTACACAATTTAATTTCAACCATATGAATTATCAAAGTTAAAGCTTGTTCACAAAGGATTGATCTATAAGTAGGTGATTTCCAACTAGCAACAAAATTATTGCTAGAATCTCTATGTTTTTATTTATGATATTTTGTGAATAGTTAAGTTGTCTAAAAAATCTATATGCCATATCATTTATTTGTATTACTGAAGTACAACTCAAAAACACCAGACTTAAATTTCTAAAAAATCATAAACTAACAACTGCGTGGAAAATGAATACTGAATTATCCATTGAAATTAGTAACTGAATCATAATTTGAAAGCCCATGCTTTGGAAAGCTTATCATCAATTTAAAATATGATCTAACTTTAACCAAGAGATTGTCTGAACCTCATAATGTTATTGTGCTTGTGTACACCTTAAAATCTGTGTGTCTTACTCATTATGCTTTTGTTACTAATCAGAAAAGATACTATATATAGAACTTTAATAATGACTGTTGTGTTAAAGTTTATGAACATGGTAATAACTAAGACTAACAACTCTATTTGCCAACTTAGTGTCTGAGTTACTCTGTATGGTTTAGTGCAGCAGTAAAGTGTCATAATTTGGTGGACGTTTCCAGCACTTAAGGAAGCAATGAAGCCATTCAGCTTTTATTTAACATCTGAGTCTAGATCTAGTGAACTTTGAAATTTCTTCTTGCTGCAAACATGCTTAGGAATTTTTTTCTTGTCAACAGCCTATAATCATCAAATAGTAATCGGTAAATGGATATTTATCTTTACTTTAATAGAAAATAAAAGCTCCAGATTAACTGTTCAAATGTTTGTAGAGGCAATCAATAACTGTAAAAATGTTCTTATTAATACTGAGCCATCTATGTATAAGATACAGCATCTACAGGATCATCATCATTATCAATCATTATTGATCTACTGTAGGAGTCTCTCCAAGTTCAATTCATCTCCCATCTCTAGCCACTCTTCTTCCCATCACACTTTCTTATTTCATCTATTCATCTACTACAATTTCTTGGAATCCAGTTTAAGATTTCAACTATCCATCTATTATCATCTCTTGGAGCTACAGAACAATTGCCCGAGAAACCAATTTATAATATAAACCATTATATGTTCCCAGATAAAACAAAAAATAAAAATTTCATTAAAAATGCGAAAGAATATTTTCAGACCATATATAAATTAGTAACACTTTGGCCTTGAACCAACGGTTTATTTTAACGATTAAAATTTATATTTATTTATCTACATGCTAGAAGTTAGAAAAAAAATAAAATAGGTTAATTAAAATTATATAGGTAAATTCTGATTTATTTAGGTTGATTAGAATTATATAGGTAAATTCTTATTTATTTTTAGCATAAGGCAGGTGTGTGTATATATTTTCTGGCAGCAAAATGTCACATTAATAATTCTCATTAAGGAAAAGACAATTAAAAAGTTGGTAACTAAGGCAACCGTAATGTTTTAGATCATTGCTCTTTGTAAACTTAATTGAACAAATGTATTACTTACTACCAGTGTCAGGCATAAAAATGATTTATACAGTATTTTCGTGTGTACACATTGGGCCACACCCATATGTATTCCCAAACCCACACATAAAATTTAAGATAAAGTCAGGGAAGATTGTGATGACGTTTCGTCTAAATCACATTTTTCCCAGCTGAATGTTTAGCTCTTAACGAGACCTCATTCGTGTTCATTTATCTTTTCTTTTCTTTTTTTTTTTGATACGTTTATGTATCAAAATGCTAAGCTTATGATACTTTTTTTTCAAGTGGCTTCACACTCTATACTTATAAATAATGCATTGTGAAACAAAAATATCGAGAATCCAAAAAGTGAATGCATTTAAAAGCTGATGTTGCAAAAAGAGGAGAAAATCATATTAAAATTAATTAAAAATATTAATAAAAATAAAATAATTAGATGGCTAATATATTGTTCGGGAGTTCGTAAGTATCTGAAATGATAGAGTTGGACGGTGATCCATGGAACTTGACTTCCAAAGTACGTAACTTTATCCTCCACTAATATAAGCTGAGAATTGATTGTGTATATATATATATATATGTAGAGATGATAATCTGGAACAACTGACGAGTGCCGATTTAGCACAAAATACTAATATTTGGTGATTGTTTATCTTTTCAATATGCGTGTGATCAAGTGTGTCAGCAGTATAAGATAACGTGGATAATTGAGGGTCGTGTGAAAAACTGAGTTCAAACCCTCTATATTATATATTGGAGTGCAGGTATGAAAAGCTTTGGGTTGGTATTTTTAGATCTAGTGTCTGAACCTATCCTGACACCTCTCTGAGGAGTGCCAAAGCACGAAACCATGGTGGGGAGGGGTTCCTGACAGAGATATTTTAAGTGCTGGCTCTGGCTAAGCATTTATCATAAAGCTTGTAGAGGAATTGGCAATCCTCACTGTTTATAACTTACAAGCTTAAGAGATAGGGTCATGTGATCTATGAATTGATCTATGACTTTTATTTTGACTATTTATAGTCTCTGCCAAAAAGTCTTATGCAATTTTATATTGCTATGACTACTACTATATGGCATGGCTGAAGATTTATCAGCCCCATATAGCTATTTGAGTTGGATAGCTGGGTTTGAAGACATGTACATGTCTGAAAATTTCAGATTTTCCACTCAATAGATAACTTTTAGCTAAGTGCTTAGCTTTGGGTTGGTATTTTTAGATCTAGTGTCTGAACCTATCCTGACACCTCTCTGAGGAGTGCCAAAGCACGAAACCATGGTCAGGGGTTTGGGGAGGGGTTCCTGACAGAGATATTTTAAGTGCTGGCTCTGGCTAAGCATTTATCATAAAGCTTGTAGAGGAATTGGCAATCCTCACTGTTTATAACTTACAAGCTTAAGAGATAGGGTCATGTGATCTATGAATTGATCTATGACTTTTATTTTGACTATTTATATTAAACTATATAAGTAAAAACATTGATGATATACATTTAGACGAATATTTACCTAAAGAAAAGGTGACTGTTAAGCTTTTAGGAAAAGGTGGTGAGAATAAAAACTAAAAGATGGGAGGGGGCAGAAAATAAATAGTAAATAGACTCTGCAACAATACCTATCATTGTGACAGTGCATTTATTGAGATCAGTACGCACGTCTGTCAAATGATATGAGATAAAAATTATAAATAAAAAAAACTTGTTTCCATATTTTTATGGGACACAATTCAGATGTCCTCTTTCGCAGTAATATATTAGTTCATACATATGAAAATAATTGTATGATGAAGTCCAGCTTTGATTTCTTTTTAAAACACAACTTTAATCGCTGTAAGAGGACATTAGCATTGTTTCTTAAAAGGCATTCTTCATTATTCCTTGTCACCCTTCCAATACCATTTATCACACCCTAGTTATTTAATACAGTCCTTAGAGTTAAGTCTTTGATAGTGACATGCAAGACCAGCACTATTAAGTTCTAATGAAGAACTTTAGTAAAAGTTTAATATTATATAACAAATGAAATTAACAATATAATAAATATGGTTTATCACTAAACAAATTAAGTAAATATACTAATATTAATAAATAAAAGACCTACACATATTTTGCTCTGTCAACCAAATTACTAGGAAAAATAAAAATAGCTAATATTATCATCTGGCAATAGTGAAGTATGTGCCACATCCTAATTTCAGAATTAAAACAAAGTATAGTTTATACAGACATTTTTATAATAATAAAATACCATGGGTAGATTAATTCAGTAGTAGACTAGATTTCAAGGTCCACAGATCACATCGTTCACTTCTAGAGTGTGAATTTTTTAGGAGTTCCCAAATAATAAAGCCATTGGATTATTTATTTTTAATAATAAAATGAACTCTATAGATAAATGTATATACATTTGTAAGTTTCCCACAGACACATATCACAATGCCCAACAAATTATTTAATTAAAATATTATTTGCATTCTAATGATAGTGGTAATAATAACTGTAGGTTTATAGTTTCAATAACAATTATTATTTGTATATATTGCTTATAATAGCTCTTCTCATATACACTTTAATGCAAAAAAAAATTTAATAAAACTTCTTTATTTTCTGACAGTTTTGACTGTCCAGAAGTCTTCTTCTGAGCTTTCTCAATTTCCTCTACCCTATTTTCCTGGCAGTTTTGATTGTCCAGAAGTCTTCATCAGAACTTTCTCAATTTCCTCTACCTGACAGTTTCGACTGCACAGCAGTCTTCATCAGAGCTTTCTCAATTGTCTCTACCCTTCATAATAGTTTTCTTAATTTCCTGTACCTAGGTAGAGGAAATTGAGAAAGCTCTGATGAAGACTGCTGGACAATTGAAATTGTTAGGAAAATAAAGAAGTTTTATTTAAAAAAAATTTGCATTAAAGTGTATATGAGAAGAGTTATTATAAGCAATATATATAAATATATGAAAAAATGCAAAGAAATTAAAAGAGAAGAATAATTATTATTTGGAAGGTATTTTATTTGTATTGTTTTATTTTATCCATGATGTGCATTGAAAATAATGAAGAGGATTAGATATTAATTAGGAAATCAAACCTTACCATTTGTTATTCCCAAAGTAAATAATCTGGAATTATTAGTAATAAAATATATAGCTTGTAATTTTTCCCAGTATAGTTAATGTAAATAGGTTGTTTATTTATTTATTTTTGGTTATAAAATATTATTGTCAGTGTGGATTTGGCTTGAGTTAGTTTGTATGTCCAAAGGCATTCTTCACAAGTGGAGTGTAATGCCCGGGATAAAAACTAGATTATCTCAAACCTCATATAATAAAATTGTCAATAGAAAAACAGAAATCATAATGATAAAATATTTTTGGATGAAAGAGAAAGTGGTTAATTCTCTGGGAGTTGAGTTACTGGGTGGTGATGAAGAAATATTACCAATGCTTATGTGACCATAACCAGTAGCCTGTTTAACACTTCAATGAGTGTATAATACAACTATCATCTGAATTACAATTACAAAAACTGTGTTAACAACATTGGCAGATCTGTGTAAGAAGTACTGAGGTAGTAATCAATGATGAACAACATGTCACCGAGGGGAGTGGTACAACATATATTTAATTAATCAAAAATCTAAAAATATTTTTTTTCATTGATGAAATTAGCTTTTTAATTTTTATTTATGATAAAATGTTCACCGAGACCATTTTCAATAAAGCTATATATAACATCCAGCTTATCAATTAGATGTCTTAATGGTTCTGTGTAGTTTCAATGTTAAACTTTCTAGTGTAATCTAATATGTACCATATTAATTATCTCATTAAATGTGCTATATGCTGTAGATGAGGGGAGAGTTGGTATATTAGTATAATAGATAACTGTAATCAATAGATTTGGGAGTTTATCCTTTAAGAATAATTGGATATTTATTTTAACATAATAACAGGAGTAACCAAAATTCTTTCAATTTAACTTAAAAATTAAATTAATTAATCTAATATTAGGATAAACTTACAAATATAGTGGAAATTTAAAAATCCATGCGCCTATTCACGAAAATCAAAATCAGATATACCAAGGACATGAACTTTTACATTAAAAAATGTGCTCATGAAAGGATATAAATTATGAAATCTTAAAAAAATGGCATATTATATTTTCTATTGAGAAGGTAGGCTATTATAAATGAACTTGAAATTATCCAGAATAATGAATTGTCCTCAATTTGGAGATATTTCTTCTGGAATGATAAAACTGTTGCCACACAAAATGTTTTTGACTTAGAATATATGGATAATAGATATTATATTGAATATGGGTAATTTCTAGAAATATGATATAAATTACTTTGTAATGCATTCTAATTATGATTGTTGGCTTCTTGTGCAGGACTGCTATTGGATTTAGTTTACGAAGGGTATGTTTGTTATTATATTGATATCTGTTATGTTGCTCAGAGTTTATGTATTTTTAACATTTACCTGTTAATGTTGAGCATAAATCTTATCTTATTCTATTGCCATGAGTTAGTAAATTTTGTTATTTATGTTCTGAATGCAGTCATTAAGAGTTGTCTCTTTGATAAAAAGAAAAACTGAGGATTAAAAACTATTTTTCTCGTGTATTAATTCCATTATCTGGGAAAATTGCATTAGTTAAAAATTAAAAATTAACTGTGATAAAACACAGTTGCTGAAGCTTTAAACATAAAATTATAACAATAAAGCTGAGCGCTTTTCAGGGATTTAAGCCTCCATAATCATAGATCAATACAAAATAAATACAAAATATAAACACTTATTCACAAGCAAAATGCATATCTAAAATAAGATGTAAACTAAATCTAAATAAATAAATAAAATACAATATAAACAAATAAATATTATAATGTCCATATTTTAGAAATATTAAAACAAGAATCCTTTCTATTAATAGCATTGGAATTACCAGCTATAAAACAAGCTTCTTTAATCTTACGCTTTACGTCATTCTTCTCCATACACACTAATTTTGCCTCTACTGGTTGACATAAGTGTCCAGCCTTATTTTCATGTTCCACAAACACTGAATTTCCCAAAAATTTAGATTTAGTACGATGATATAAATATTTATGCTGTGAAACTCTATTTAAAATATTGGTTTTAGTTTCACCATAATAAATAGAACCACAATCTTTATGAGGACAAGAAACACTATAAACCACATGCTGAGTTAAATTAGATTCAATTTTAAATTTTGAATTGTTAATCAATCTATTCGTATTTGGAGGTGAATGAAAAATTACTTGAAGATCTGGAGATAACTTATTAATTAACTGTTTTGCAATAGAATGAATAAATGGTAAAACTATATGAGGTTTTTCAATCTTGTCAGGTTTAAACTGCAAATTATGTAAAAATTTTACAACTCTATTGTTAATAATTGAATGTTTATGTCCAAGTTTCACTAAGTCCTCAATAAAACAAATAAGATTTTCTTTTTTATGTGCCTCAAATTTGCAAAGATGGTGGTTTCTATATAGAAATGAATTCAAAGATGCCAACTTGTGCACTTGAGGATGAATTAAACCCCTAACTTCAATAGGTTTCACAAACATACGGTAGTCCAAATGATCCTCTGTTCTATGCACAATAATATCTAAATATTTCACTTCCTGTAATGCATCTTCCCAATTTATCATAAGATTTAAACTGGTAGCCTCATGAATATTACTTTGAATCTCCAAAATGATATTTTCAGGAGCCACAATAAATATATCATCTACATATCTAGTGTAAATAATATCTGGTACAGAGTTAATAAATGTAGGAATAATACTATGCTCAAAATGGTCTAAAACTATACTAGAAAAAATTCCACTAAGAGGAAGTCCCATAGTCCAACCATTCATCATTTGAAAACAAGAATCTTTAAATGTAGCCACTAAATTTTCATCCAGCCAAGTCAAAAATCCAACAATAAAGTCAACTTTATTAGATGGAAAGACTTTATCAAGTAAAGATAACTTGACTATATCTATTGACTGCTTACGATCAATGGACCCATACAATTCTATAACATCCAGCGCTGCCGATTTAAAATTAGAATTTTAGCATCTTTAATAACATCAATAAATTTAAACGATGAATTGACTGTAAACAACCCAAAACCTATAGCATCAATCAATCAACGATTAATCAAAACAGAAGTTTCAAAATAATGTACACTACCAAAATCCATCATTAAACGTAAAGGCCTATCTCGTTTATGCAATTTAACATTTGCAAAAATTCTAGGACGGGATGATGCAGACGGGTAAACTTTAAAATACTCTAATTTTGTTAATGCTTTCTCTTTTTCTTTACGTAAAAAACACTAGCAATAAATTTCTGGCGATTAAGCTTACAATTAAAACTTTCAATCTTTTTAAACTTTAATTTATCAATTTGCATAAAAATTTTACCCACAAATTCCTCCTTTTTTATCAAAACAAACCTGTTCCCCTTATCTTCTTTCATGCAAACAATATCATGCTCACACATAAATTGTTTTGTATGCGAAATGCACTTATTCCAATTCAAATTATTATCGTTAAGATTTCTATTATTAATAATCTTCACTATATTACCAACACAAACATCTCTAAGGGGATTATTTAATAATGAAGCTTCAACATCCGCAACTGTGTTTTATCACAGTTAATTTTTAATTTATTGATTTTTGTTGAAGTATATACATACATTCTTTTCATTAGTTAAAAATGATTTTGAATTTTTTTTATTTTCTTTTGACAATTCTTGATTGTGAAACTCAATTTCAATTAAACTAGGGCCAATCAAACTGAGGGTTCGATACATCTTTGGGAGGAAGGAGGATCAGAATACATTTAAATAACTTTTTTTAATATTTTATTTTACAAAAAAAAAAAACTTTTAAATATACAATAATATATTATTTTACTAATACACACACGGATAGCATCGGTACATTTATATTTACAAACAAATCTTTTAATAAATCATTTAACTGACAGTTTAAAATCATTTTCTTTCTTTATTACTTTTACAATGCTTCATTTAATTACAACCTATTATTGACGATTTCGATTGCCCCAGCAATCTTCTTCAGAACTTCTACTTAAGCCGTCAATAGTGGGCTGTAATTATATGAAGCATTGTAAAAGTAATAAAGAAAATAAATGATATTAACATTATATAGATTTGGCAATGCAATACGATAAAGTTATAACTAACATTTTCATGTTGTGTCTATGTATTTAAGTAAAAAATTCTTGAACTTGCAATGTTGTATTCTCACATTACACGTTAATGTCACCACTTATTATTATTAACTTATTAGTATTGTATACCCTTATATATATATATAAGTTAGAGCAAATGTACGCATTATGCATTTTAGTTTCAAACATTTGTTTTCTGTCATTGAATCATAAATAATCAGGATATAAAAACAATTTAATCAAATAATATTTGAGCTCTTAATATATATTTATATTATATTATAGGCTATTGGTATTATTTTTAGTATTAAATTAGTCAGTCTTCTTAAGTGTAGGTTAAAAAGTTACAATTTAATTCTAATATGTACGAATACACAAATCTAAAAATTATATATGAAGTTGGTGTGTTTTGTGCATTGTTGTTTAATAAAAAAAAAATAATGATTTTGAATGGAATTTTTTTTTTTAAAAAAAAAAAAAAATTTCAAAATGCCACCATAAAGAAAATACTTGTCAGGTGCACAAAAGAACAGAAACTTGCAAAATTTAAAAAAAAAAGTTGTAAAGAAAAATAAAGGAAGTTTAAAACAGTGGATAGAAAAAAGGATAGAAACAGAAGACAATAACTTTGTTACAAATGTGATGTTGTTTCTAAAATAAAAATTGAAACTAATATAGAAAATACATTAGAAGATAATAATTATTACTTTCAAACACGGATGACAACAGCTGAAATGAATGCAAATAATTCTGAATTATCAGATAATTTAGGACAATGATCTAAGCTTATATCAGATATTAGAATAATTTTAGTTCAGCAAGATATAAGACGTTTTATGTATAATTTTCCAAAAGAAAGTGATCAATCTTTTTCTAATATTTATTATTATAAAACTTTAAATTATTTTGAAAGGTAAGTGTGTAGTTTATTTTTGTATTCAATATTAAAAACATTGTTCATTGTTTTGCTATGTATTATTTGAATCTTTATTAAATGCAACATCAATATTTGTTAATGGCCATAAAAAATAACAAAAACTGAGTGATGCATTGTGTTTTCATGAAAACAGAAAAAAAAATACACATTAAGTGATACATTCAGTGATAAGAATTAAAAGAATAAATTTAAAACCAACTGGAAAACAATATTAGAAAGAAGTTTTTCAATGCATTGTAAATATATGGAATTTTGTATTTAGGGATGATAATAAAACAATTGGAAGTTTGAAAAATGGGATGTTCATTGAGCTATTTCCATCATCTAATACTAATTATTCAATGTCTTTAAAAAAATGTAATTTTAGTTAAATTTTCCAATTACATTCAACTGGTAGTAATAGCCACATGGGTTAGTAGAGCCATACCATACTATGAGGAATTCTAACATCTACAAAGCCTAAACTTGAAATGTTGAAAAGCAAAACTGCATTTATGAAATATCATGAGAATGTGGAAGAATGTATATTGGTGAGACCAGTTTGCCCCATTGAAAAGTAATTGCAAGAGCACAAACTGATGATTAGAAGAAAGAAAACACATGTCTTATTAAGCAAACCATGTATGTAGCAATAAACATATATCCAATTAGGAACATACAGAAATATTGAATAGCGAGAAGGTACAAAGAAGAAAATTCAAAGAAGCTGCTCATGTGACAATGGCAAATAATTCCATAAGTCAGTCTAGTGTGACTATGCATAAAGTATAGAAACCATTAATCAACTTTGCTCTTCAGAAATAATGGAGAAATCAGGAGAAACCTTATAAATAAGTATGTGAAATTTCTACTGACTGTTGCCTTTGGCAGGATGGCTCAGTTGGTTAGAGCATTATCTTAAAATTCAATCTTCAAGAATCTACTGGTCTATGTTTGATTCTCACGCTAGTACTGTCACTGGTCAGACCAAGAACATCTGAAGAAGAGAGAATATCACTCAAAACTTTGTGCAGATATTACTAATAGTTGAATGTAATTGAAAATTAAAGTTAAATTTTTATAAAGACAGTCAATCCTTAATTTTAGATGATGGAAATAGTCCAATATAAAATACAACTAAAATATTATCATCATAAATCTTCGGGAAAACAATGAGATGTTTTTGGTTTGACTGAATTGTTAAGCAGTGTTATTGAAACATATTTTTAAAAAAATAGGATAATACTAAGAAAGTGTTACATTATTTATCACATCTATCTCAAAAATTGTTTTGATATATAATGTCTATCAAAATAATAAAAAAATATCACAAAAGGTGTCAAGGGACAAATATAGTGTTCAAATAGATTACACACCAGATGTATCTTATGTAGAACAAATTTCTATTATTACCATTGATTATAATAAATTTGGAAATAAAATAATATTTTGTTGGATTTTCAAAACACAAGATTCAACTAATGAGAGATTGTTAGGTTTAAATAGTCAAAATAAGAGTCATAGATCACATGTCCCTACTCTCTTAAGCTTGTAAGTTATAAACAATGAGGATTGCCAATTCCCCCCCCCCCAAACCCCTGACCATAGTTTCATGCTCTGGCACTCCTCAGAGAGGTGTCAGGGTAGGTTCAGACACTAGATCTAAAAATACCAACCCAAAGCCAAGCACTTATCTAAAAGTTATCTATTGAGTAGAAAATCTTTTAACATCATTACACATAGATATTATAGATTGCAGATGATAACAACAAATCAAAATGTGCCTTACATACCTTGTCTGGCTCATAATTTTATTTTACTTCTTTGTGATGCAACAGCCAATATTATAGGATCAAGATTTTCAGAATTATACAAAGATTATTTACTCTCTTTGCAGATTTATCTAAACATTGAACAATAATATTAAAACATATATAAAACAAGTAAAAACTAGTAAGTAGCATCAGATGAGAAGCACAAATCAATTTGGTAAAAGCTTTACATTTTTAAATGAAAGAAATTGCATCTGCTTTGAATGAATTTATTAACATATCATCTGATTGGTTTCTTGTTTCTGAAGCTTAGTATGTTAGAAAATATTACAAAATTTCCCTTTGTTATTTTGATTTTGGCTTGATATAATATTTTAAATGCAATAAATAAAGTAAACACTGTTTAATAGAATGAAGATATAATTTTAGAGTTCATTTTTTAGTTATTAAATCAGTACAAAATTTATTTTAAAACGTAACAAATAGTACATTTGAATTATCATTAGAAGAGGCTTAAAAAATTGTTCAAGAACTAGTTTTCTATCTATCACATTCATTAAAAAAATGTTTTTCGATGAGGTAAGCACTAGTGAAACTTTAGCCCTATCGAAAATAATAAGATTTTGTGGTTTAGCCTCTTGATAGACACTTTGATTAGTCAAATAGGCAAAAGATTTAAGCCATTTTTTTAGAAATTTTAGAAACCTCCCCTGAACACCTAAAAGAAATGTAAATAAGTTTGATAAAAAATGTTTAGGTTTTAATAAAAACAAAAAAATTTATAAACAATGTTTTCTTAATAAGAAATTTAATTGAACAGAAATCTTTCTTCAAAATCTAATCATTCAACTTGCCTAAATTCATAACAAAAAATAATTGTAATGACATTTTTTCCAACATTTATCATATTTAGCATTTATTTAACACTCCTGTTAACTGTGGCCTGTGCAGAACACATATTTGGCAAATTAAAATTAATCAAAACTACTTCAAATCAAAAATGTCACAATTTTCTTACCAATATTATCTATAGAAAATAGAAAAACTGGAAAAACAAACTTTGAAGACATAATTGAAAAATAGACAACTCAAGGCCCAAGTTTTGAAACTAATAAAAGTTTTACAAAATAAAAATAAAAAAACAATGTAATTGTATTATATTGTGTTGTGCAGCAGAAAAACTGTAAAAAACTAATTTTCAGTTATAAATGCATTAATTCATTATGTCCTCTAGTAAATATTAGTTGTACCTATTGAATGCTGGAGTAAGTCTCTAAGTTATTTAATTTCCTTTTTTTTTACAATTTTAGAATTACTTATGTTATAAATATATAATTCAAATTTTGTTAATTCAATTTAAATGTTTTTAAATGAAATATCTACAAAAGACCCAAAAACATTCTTGCTTTCACATCCCAACATACAGATAACTGGCATTGTTAAAATATATTGTTAGTTTAAAACCAAGCTTTCTCCATGTCATCACATGAAGTTTTAAGTCTGTACAATTAATGGAATACTTTTTCCTGGGTTGCAAAATCTACTAGTATTATGTCAACTGTTTTCAGATTTGTGACACACAAATATTTTAGCCAATGAATGGATAATGTTTAATACTTATTCTTGCTTTGCAATTAAGGCATGAATCTTACTAAAATTTATTTAAATCAAAGGTAGCCTGCACTTATCAATATTACAATACTATGCCACTGGTATTTTGCTTATCTGCATAATGCAATTGACCTAGTTATTTTAACTTTAATCATAACTCATCTTCTAAAAGATAACACTTGGTGAGTACCTCTCTGCTGGTATTTATCTCTAATGTTTAATATTTAAAACAGCATTACGCTGTTGCACATGCGCTTTGAAGATCTTAACTATAAATGAACGAATACTAACACTCAACCACATGATAAAGTCAAAGCACTTTTAAATAGGAGTAGGGTAGATATCAAGATGGTTATGTATCTCATGGCATACAACAACATAGTAGTGAGTATATATATATTGTACCGTTTATTTATATATAGTACAAATATATTGGCATTTGGTAAAAGCTAAAAAAATAAAAGTAAATTTAGATTTTTTTTTTTGAGTATAATTTTTTTTTTTTAAAAAAAAAAAAAAATACAATGAAAGTTAAAATTGCCTTTCGTATTTTTTTTTATGTAATTAGAAATAAAATTAGAATTGGAGAGAACAAAAGAATTCCAAAAGTAAAAAGATAAGCTAAAAGAAAAATATTTTAGCTAATTAAAGATGGCCGAAAGATTTGCTAAAAAAATAAGAACTTTGTAATTGAAAAATGAGTAAAGACTGTACAAGATTATGAACCAAAAATGCCATGATAATAGCATGTGCAGAAGTCTGAAAACTGGGCCTCTAGTATAAAAAGGCAGAGACCGTTTTGACGAATGTCTTGTTTTTTCTGTTTTTTCCTTTGGCTGGTTTTGGATTATTAAATTCAAGACCACTTCACAATGAAATAATCCTTCATGTGGGAGTAGACTGGGGCTTTAGCTGACATTGTTAAGAAGATGGACACTAGAAAACTTCTGCGACTAGCCTTCAGAATAGACTACAAGATCTGCAACTAATAACCAAAGGCCAAGCTCATTCTAACCCAAAAAACTATGCATAGTAAGCTACAACTACCTTCTCATTAAACTTACTGGTAAGCTATGACTTTATTATTCCCAATTGGACTAAATTGTCGACAAATCTTTCTTAAAAATATACGTATAATAGGACCCTGATATGGACTGTAATTTTAGTGATCAAGAGACTCTTATTTAATCAAGAACTTTAATTAATTGTCTTAATTACTTTATTTTATTAATTGCTTCATGTTTGAATTAGTGTGTGTTTTCTCCAATTTATTTGATTAATAATTTCCTTTAAACATTTTAATCTATTAGAATAAAAATATTTCTAATATCAATTTTCATTTGTACGTTATTCTATAATATTTAGTAGTGTTTATTATTAAATTTATTATTAGTTTAGTAAGATTTAAAAATGTAATTTATCTTTGCCAATATGTTTAATAAATTCCAGGAAAAATAATATTTAAAAAAAATAATTTTCATTATGGTAAAATCTAATACCAGTTTTTTAAAAGCATTTTTTCTTTTTAACTTGCGAGACATGCTGGTGACATATTTTAGCAGATTCTTATGAATCCTGGTGCCCAGATCAAATAAATTAAAAGCTGATTTCATCAATAGCACAATTCGTAAGAATTCTAGGCTGAGTTGATCAGGAAAGATAGTTATGTTTTTAGAATAATAATGAAATCTTTTTTGAAATAAAAAAAAATGAAACATTTTTTTTTTTTACATAACTTGATCAACTCGCATAGTTTATATGCATATAGAGGCCTAGCAAGATGGAAAACATTACAATATATATATATATTGAAACAGATATACTGTTCCTCGTATATATATTCAAAAGATCCCCCCCCCATTTAAAAATGTCTAGCGTGATTCAGTCTAATTGGGAATGAAATAAAGCAAAAAAAAAAAAGTTTATCATTTAAAATTAAGAAGTAAATAAAAGCTGTGATTTGTTAAAAAAAATTATATTTTTAATTTTGTGATTGATGGATTTGAATAAAGTGTTATGTCATCTTATTTTTTTTTATCTGTCACAATAAAAAAAAAATTAATTCTCCAATCATTAAAAAGAAAAAAAAAGACACTTGGGCTAAACTGAAGCAGTAGGCAAATTAGGCACGTCGTCAGAAGAAAAGAACTTTTTTTTTCTCTTGTCTTACACAGAGAGGCAGAACATATTAAATGTTTTTTTAAAAAAAGTGTATTACTTAATTCTTTTGACACATTAAAATATAGCTTTAACAAAACGTGAAAATGGAAAAAGAAAGCTTTGCTAGAGGAATTATAATGATAATGGGGTAAATTAGCGGTTTCACTCTCTCCATGCTGTGCCATGACTTTCCCAAGATAATGCTAAATAGATGAAATAACCCGCCCTCTTTTTGAGTAAACTAGACTGCAAAACTGGAAGGTAATTATATTATAAAAATATTTAAGCATCTTTATCACAAATTATAAATTGACATTATGAAATATCTACATAAAAATTATTTTTATAAAAATATTTAAACATCTTTATCATATGTTATAAAGTGAAGTTATGAAACGGTTGCATAAATTTTGTTTTATAAAATATTAAGACATCTTTATCATACGTTATAAAGTGAAGTTATGAAATAATTACATAGAATTTGTTTTATAAAATATTAGAACATCTTTATCATACATTATAAAGTGAAGTTATGAAATAGCTATACGCAAATTTATTTATAAAAATATTTGAACGTATTTACTATATGGATTAGAAATGCTTCAATTGCATATTACTTCTATCTGGGTAATGTAACAGAGTTTATGTGTATGAATATACCTTTATATTTGACTAAATTATAAATGCTTCAATTACCAAATGATAAATGCTCCACAAACCAAGAATTGCTGAGTTTAAATGTCTACCAATCAGTAATAATTCATAAAATAATGAAATGCTGTATAAATCATAAATGCTTGACTGCTTCTAAGCTTCTTATCATAAATGAATTCAAAATGAACTATTGATGAATTAGAATATTTCCAAGCTTCTTCTCATAAATGAATTCAAAATGAACTATTGTTGAATTAGAATGTTCCCAAGCTTCTTCTCATAAATGAATTCAAAATGAACTATTGTTGAATTAGAATGTTTCCAAGCTTCTCATAAATGAATTCAAAATGAACTATTGTTGAATTAGAATATTTCCAAGCTTCTTCTCATAAAGGAATTCAAAAATGAACTATTGTTGAATTAGAATGTTTCCAAGCTTCTTCTCATAAATGAATTCAAAATGAACTATTGTTGAATTAGAATGTTTCCAAGCTTCTTCTCATACATGAATTCAAAATGAACTATTGTTGAATTAGAATATTTCCAAGCTTCTTCTCATAAAGGAATTCAAAAATGAACTATTGTTGAATTAGACTGTTTCCAAACTTCTTCTCATAAATGAATTTGTAAATGAACTATTGATAAATAAAAAAAACTGCTTCTAACTCTTTCATAAGTGAAATGAAAATGAGTTATCATGTGGATAGAAATGAACTTCGTTAGAAATTGCAAATTAATTGTTATTTAATAAAATTATTGTTACTAAAAATTAAATTTGGTTATCCAGTTGTCCAATTCTGTTTTGTTTTATTGCATCATTCATCAGTTATAGCACTTGTTCATGAGAATCTCATGCTTTCTGAGCTACGTCCGGCATAACTAGACCTAGGCAAGTCAGATTGTAGTGAGATGGAACTCTAATGGCGCTGTTTGGAAAACCAAGCATAGAAATGTTTAGATGCTTCCAGTCTCTATGGTATTACATCCTCTGATGAGCAGGAAATATTGTTGTAGGGGGCGTTAACATCTGCATTGGGAATGCCAATTGATAGTTCCTTCCTGCAGCATGCTCATCAGAAAATTGTTACAACTGATGTAATAAAAGGGTTGTATGGGGGTCCGGTTACAATATATATATATATATATGTTGAAAGGCAAAGTAGAATAAAAACAAACATTTGTTTTTGTAGATATTTTCTGTATTACACTGGAATAACATTTAAGGATTAAATAATTCTGAATTAAAAAAATATATAAATTAAACATTTAAAAAGGTTTAATTAATATTTTATTAATTCTGATTTTGAAATTAAAACAAGCATGTTTTTATGTTACAATAAATATATTGGTAATTATAACATCTCATTATGTTTTGATTAGCAAATGTTTTTGTAATTAATGCTTCTATAACATATTTTGATAAAATTTCTCAAAGTTGTTTTTCAAAGGATTAAGTTAAAATGAAAAGAGTCGTTAAACTTTTTTCAATCAAGATAGGTAAAACTTATTTTTCATTAGTGTATTTTCCCCCCACCCTGACTATCAGAGGTAAAAACATAAA
This sequence comes from Epiperipatus broadwayi, assembly GCA_028023455.1. Lineage (NCBI taxonomy): Eukaryota > Metazoa > Onychophora > Udeonychophora > Euonychophora > Peripatidae > Epiperipatus > Epiperipatus broadwayi. Next base: position 2,220,147 of record JAQFVV010012495.1, read on the forward strand.
AAAGTTTTTTAAAAGTTGGGACAGATAATGACAAACTTACCATGAAATTATAACTGAAGGCAAAACAGTGCAATTCCAGGTGCTGCTAATAGGTCATTATGGTAAAGTTTGAATTTACATGGAAGTAAAGGGCCAGTTTTCTGCATTCTTCATACCATATATATATTAGACAGCATAGAGCTCAGTGCAGGTCAACAGTTACATGGATTATACCTTTCCCAATGTTTACAAGAAGCCAGTCTACTGTTTAGAAAGAACCAGTTTATCCAGAGAGTCCATAAAATTGCTGAAGAATTAGTTTATACATATACTGTTTTACCTGTATGTAGAGAGGCACACATAGAGGTATTGCATTGTATATATATGTAAAGTACAGCTGGTGAGTAGTATTATATATATAATGAGAACAATACTATTTTAAATAATTTCTTGAAATGACATTTAAAATTTCTAATTAACAAATTTTAAAAGTAAATGATTTTTGTCAACTAAAAATAAAACAAGTAAAGAATTTTTGCTTGAATTAAAAGTCTAAAAAAACAATAAAGGATTGATGACAATTTTACTTTGAAACAAAAAAGTAAACTCTAAAAATCTTTCTAGATTGCAAAATAAATGACTTGCTGGAATATTTTTAAGAGATGTTTATAATTAATCAAGAATAATCTGACAAAGATGTGATATTACTTTTTAAAAAAAAAAAAAAAATTATGAATGACTGTCAAAGAATCAATATTTTTTTAAAAAAATAAAATAAAAATAAAAACTTTTAAATTAATATCTATTTTTATATATACACACATTATAATGTGCATTTATGTATCATTAAAATGTGATGGCTTACTTTTTTATTATAATATGATAATTCCCATATATTACACCATATACTCCTTAATTAAAAACTTTACAATACAGTTCTAACATATGATTTATTTCTTCTTGCTTACAGTTTCAACTGTCCTGCAGTCATCATCAGAGCTACAATATTTAAACATATATAATATTTAACCATACTGTAAGCAAGAAGAAATAAATCATATGTTACAACTGCATTGTAAAGTGTTAATTAAAGAGTATATGGCATATTATATATGATTAATCAATGCAAATAAGAAGTGGAAATTTTTTTAATAATTCCTATATGTTATTGCATGTCTGTATACTTATATAGCTGCATGTTAGGTAGACACATATGTTGAAATTAATCATATTTTTATTATATAATAATTCAAATATGTTCATAAATTATTATATGCTTATCTGTGTGCTGATATATAGGCATTTTATCCTAAACCTATTGTAACATATATGCAAATTATGATGTAATAGTTGATTTCTTTCTGGTATTAATCAAAATCAGAGTATAGCCATATTCAGCAGTCTTTAATTTAATTGTTATTAATAAATTTATATTTCATTGTTAAAATTATTCCAGTGAATTTATTTAATCCTAAAACATAAATTATATGTTGTATTATATCTCTTGTTCGTAGTAACAATTGTAGAGCTTTTGTTCCTGAAATACATTCGTGCATAATGATCTGTTATATAAATGTTGTTTATATTTAATGTTTACGGACATCCATTTGATAATGATTCTGGATTAGTGCAAAGTGGATATCCTTTAAGGTCCATGTACATTTTATTTAGTTTAGTAATTATTAGAAATTGGGTTTATAGTTGGCCAATACATTAATGGTACTAAGTGGCCAGAGCATTGACAATGATCAGCATGTTTTAGTATCCCAGCATTATTTTTTCATTGTTATATTCTTATGGATTAGCACTTTAGGTTGTGCACCCAAATTATTGTTTAAATAATCTGCCCCAAGCTGACAAGGGCTAAATAATTAGCCTAATCTATAGTGAACCCATTTCAAATCCAGTTACAAGATTGGCTTTTGATTTATTTTTATCATTGATCATTCATGATGATGAATGGTTATTACTTTTGAAAAATGCTGATATACATATAGTTATAATTAGTCTGTGTTGATCTCTTATGTTCATTCCCATAGTTATTCCTTATATTCATTTTATTTGTATATTCAAATTTTATACTGACTTGGGATTGATGATGATAAGTGTCATCATTCCACATTTACCCCCCTCCCCCAGAATCAATACTGTTACAATAAAAATGTTCTCAAATACAAAAATTAGAATCATTTGTTACATAGTGTATTATATAACCTATATAGAGGCAGTTCTATTTCCTTCCAAGTTTTTACTAGTTAAACCACTAAACATCACATGATCACCATCTCATGCTAACACATAACTATCTAGGTGCAGTGCTCTCAGATCCAAGGCTCCTCACTGATGAAGGCCACAAGCCAGAAACTAGTCTGGGGATATTGGATGAGTAGGCACTAGATAGGAAATTTTATGCACAAGCCTTCTGGCATCCATTGATTACTCTGGTTAGCACAAGGTGGCACTACTATATGGAGAGTTTTTGCCTTTTTACTAATTAGTGAGCATTGACATTTTTCCAATTAATCTGAATCATTTTGGTAAGTTTTTAGGGTGTACCAATGAAGATGAAAGCTTAAGCAAAAAAGCCACTTACGTGTTGGATTTCATCTATTATATTCATGATATTAAATATTTTTATATAATCTGGCATTTTTCTGGATGTAAAAATATGCTGCTTATCTTCACATCAAAATCTTTTATTGGACTAAAAAATAAAAACAATGTGATTAATTGTTTTCATAGAAATAAACTTTTGAATGATATTCATTTAATTTTAAAAAAAGATTGACGTCTATCTCTATCATTTATTATTTTTATATGTTATTCCAGGTTTTGCTATTTGTATATAGCTCTGTGTTTGTATGAACGCTTTATATTTTGCTTTTCAATCAAAGAGTGACATGAATTTTTTATTAGCAGTACATTTGCCTTTTAATGGTTTTTCCATGTTCTAAGTTTATTGTTTTCTTTTTTTTTTTGTTATTATTGATGTTTGGGTTTTTCACTAATATACTTTTGGAATGAGTGCAGGAATCTCATATAAAATTATATTCAAGTTTAACCAGATTTTTTTTCCTTTTTTCTTTTTTAATATTCTGCAACTGATTTATAGAGTCAATCAATTTTTAAAAGTTCCAGTTCAAACATCACTTGTCAAAAAGAAAAAAAGACACAAGCTTTTGTTTTAGATATGGAATAATATAACACTTGATGTTCCTGATAAGTTTTTTTTTAATTAATTTAATCAATACAATTATTTATTTTTCTCAACATTCTTGTTTTAACCTATCAATTAATATTTGATTTTTTCCCCCAGCATTGAAAATATAATTATGTTTAAGGGAAATTTTTGAAATTATTTTCCTAGTCTTGAAACTATATTTTACATAGATGTCACAAATACTTCCTATTATATTTTTTAACATATTAAAGATATTTTACTTTATCTTTCTCATTCATTGCCAAATTCATATAATATTAATATCATCTATGTTCTTTATTATTTTTTACAATGATTTTTTTACTTATGTTTGGAAATATAAGTAGAAGTTCTGAAGAAGATTGCTGGGGCAATCGAAACCGTCATAGGGGTTGTAAAAAAGCATTGTAAAAAGAAATAAAAACATGGATCATATTAATAGTATAAAGATATTTTATAATACACAGGTAAAAATCTGATAATATTGTAAGGAAATTTGTCTCAGCAATAAGAAGAAAAGATGGCATTATTATTAAATAGAGGGATGATATGAAGGAATCTGTGGAAGAGGTATGCAAAGAATTGTACAGTAATAACCCACAAGAAATCAAAATATTCTCTACACTTACTACATATTCTGAATTACCAAGTACTTAAATTGTAAAGTGAGATGTGCAATTATATTTATAAAGAAGGAAAAAGTTCCAGAAAATATAAAAAAGCAGATTGACATAAAAAAATTGTTTTCACCACTAAAAATCACATGATCATCATTTTTTATGCTTACACAAGCTGTTTATACAAAGACAGTGCTCTCAAATCCAAGGCTCCTCACTGATGAAAGCCACAAGCTAGAAACTAGTCTGGGAATGTTGCATGAATAGGCACTAAATAGGATTTTATGCATAAACCTTCCTACATCCATTGATTATTCTGGCTTGTACTGAGCGTTGCTACTGTATGGAGAGTTTTGTCTCTGCATAACAAACTGTTTCCAAAGGTGTTAAAAAAAATATTACAAATTATAAACATATCAGCCTTCTGATACTTTTGTGCAAAATCTTTACTAAAATAAATACAGTGAATTTTGACTTTTAATGAATCAAAAAAGTAAGTTGAATTTACAAATGACTTTTGCCCAAGTAAGATCTCATCAAAGTATTGAGAAAAGTCATGGAGTAGACCAATAATATGAGTTGCCATTGTGCTTTGGATTTGAAAATAATGAAAAAGCAATTTATTCTATAAACATTTTCAGAATAATTAAAGCTTTAGATCATTAAGATATAGATTTAGGATGTTGTCATATTCTGAAGAATATTTATCAAAAAATAAAAGTAGTACTTAGATTATATCACAGCATTGAAAACATTATTTACCTGAAGAATAGTGATGATGATATATTAGATGTGACATGTTGGATTATATCCACGATTTATCATTTTATGGAATGTCTAAAAAAATTTAAACTTCATTTGAATTTTTCAAATACAAGCAGCTGTTAGTAATAACACACAAATATGTAACATGGGTTAGTAGGTACATAACATTTTAAAGTGGTACTATTCTCCATTCTTCTTCAGATGCTACTGGCCTGATCAGTAACAATACTAGCATAGACAAACTTACACGTTTAGATTCTTGAATATCGAATTATAATGCAATATTCTAATCTACTGAGCTACTCTGTTAAAAGCAATAGTCAGTAAAAATTTCATATGCTTATCTATGAGGGTTGGTTCAAATCCTCCGGATTCCTTTACTTTTCTTCCTTTTATAATATCTTTTTCTAAGAGCAAGATTAATTAGTGACTTCCAGACATTATGTATTGCCAGACTGGTAGACTTATAGAATTATTTTCCATTGTCATATGAGCAGCAATTTTCATCTTTGCATCTTTTTCTATCTATCCAATATTTTTGTATTATCCCAATTGAATATATGTTTATTGTATGGTCTACTACTGAAGGCAAATTTGTTTTTTCCCTTCTAACAATTAATTTGTGTTTTTTCACTGACTGTTCAACAGAGAGACTGATCACTTCCACATTCACATGGTATTTCATAGAAGCAGTTTTTGTTTCTCATCATTTTAAGTTTAGGCTTTGTAGAAGTTAGAATTACCTGAAGCATGGCATGACTTTGGAAAGCTGTTCTAATGTTATACTGATTGCAGATGTTTCTTAATTTGTCTTCCATTTTTGGTATATAGATACATTATAGTACAATTAATTGGTTTTTTTCCTTTTGGTGTCTCTTTTTGTTGCTATTAGAAGTTTTCTAGATGACAGCTGAAGAATAACTATTCTTCATGGGAGTTTTTCTGTGTAAATTGTTTCATTTTCCAAATCACTTGTTTCTGAACAAACTTCTTTTGCTCTGATCCTCCGTGACTGTATAATTCCACGCTTTGTGATTCTGTTATGATTAAATGCATGTGTCAAGTACTTTCCCGTGTATATTGGCTTCCTATAAACTGTTGTTTTAATTTTCCATGAGGGAGACTTGACACAAGAAAATATAATAATGCCAATTTTTGTTTTCCTTCTGATTCCATTGTGAATTTAAATGAATGGATATATTGTTGATGCTCCTTTAGAATGATTAAAATTATGCTTCAACATGTGACCAAACTACAAATGTATCATCAACATAGTGTAACCGCACTTTAGATGGAAGTGGAATAGTATTTATACCTGTGGTTTCAAGTTCTTCCATGTAAATGTTACTAAACAAGGGTGACAGTAGTGAGCATGTGACCATCACATTAGATTTTGTTGATGGCCATGGACTCCCTACTATCATCCTTGCTTAGTAACATTTACATGGAAGAACTTGAAACAACAGCTATAAATACTATTCTTCTTCCACTCAAGGTGTGGCTACACTATATTAATGATACATTTGTTGTATAGTCACATGATCAAGCACAATTTTAATCATTCTGAAATAACATATCCTGTTTATTTAAATTCACAACTGAATCAGAATTAAAACAAAAATTGGCATTCTTAGATTTTTTTGTGACAAGTCCTCTTCATGTCAAAATTAAAACAAAAGTTGTCACATAAGATCCAGAAATCTAGGTGCATTGCTCTCAGATCCAAGACTTTTCACTAATGAAGACCACAAGCTAGAAACTAGTCTTAGAATATTGGGTGACTAGTCACTAAATATGGATTTTAATAAATAATATTTTTTTTTTTTTTCTCCATTCATTCTGAGACATTTTTTATATACAGAATGAGATTTTTATAGTTGAACAGAAAAACTATCAGCAATAAAGAAAAAATATATATTTTGACTAAATAAAAAACATTTTACAGAAAAACATAATATTCTATTTATAGATATAAGCCACTGTTTTGTAGTATAGCATATTTAGTATTGTACAATTTAAATATTATACAAATAGATATTAAGTAAAAACCTGCTTCAAAATATAGTCCACTATGAGAGATAAACCTCTCCAACAGCTTAGAGTAGCGGTTAAGACTTTCCAATTGCCAGGTAATTTAAGGGTTTCCAATACTTTATTTTACTCTTTAGTTAAAAATGATTAAGTAGCTATTTACTGAGCAATAAAAAGTGCTTTTTGGGTTGTTATGAGCCAAATATCTGAATGAAAAAAAAAGTAAACTCTTTGATAAAAATTGAACCCAAATTGTGAAAAGGACAGACATTAACAATAAATTATGTTTTTTCAATCTTTGCAATGAAAACTATTCCATACTCTATATTACATACACTTATACGTCTACCGTGAAGGTATGAAAAAGCCTGTACTATACAAAAAAAATCATATTTCAAATTATAGTGCTTTAAGGTTTGCCCATCCCTCGTACATGTATGTAAATGGATTATGTCCTGTTCATGAGGGGTCAGAGTGACTTGTGGTCAACATGGGTAGAATGAGAAGGCTGGCACTCAGGTGGGCTTTGAGCATTCCATCATCAGATTTTCAATAAAATGGATGGCTGGAGTGGCTTGAATCCTGTCCATTAAAGTATGAAGATTAGCTATTTTAATATAAGCTGTGCTTTGATTGTATATATGTGGGGGATAATCTGGACCAACTGACGAGTGCTGATTTAGCACGAAATACATCTATTGATGATTATTTATCTTTTCGACATGAGTGTGATCAAGTGTATCAGAGGTATGAGATAGCATGGATGGTTGAAGGTCGTGTGAAAGTCTGAGTTTAAACCCCCAATATACATGTATATAATGCGTGCGCGCATGTGTTGTGAAAATGGTAAGCAATGTTCGCACAACCTATTTTAATTAAAAATTTCTAGATAAAAAGAAAACATGTTCTAAAAGATAAAGTTACTTATTAAACATGACAATACATCAGATTCTTATAAATCAATTTCAGAATTAAAAACACACGTATTAACATGTTTTAATGTTTTGCAATCATTTATTAGAAGTTGTATAGAATAAATTAAACCAAATCGTGAAACAATTTTACTTTTTTGGTTCCCGCTTATATAATCACTATAAAAGATTTTAATCTTTCACATTTGCATATAAAAACAGATACTGAAAAAAATATATAATTAATTACATTTATATCTTTAGTAATATCATAAAAACTCTGAAAACTTTTGGTTTTTTTAGAAACTTTTTCGCTCTATAATTTAACGCAAAAATGTCCAACCTTTTGGCATTTCTGGCCACGTTGGAAACAGAAGAATTGTTTTGGGCCGCATATTAAATATACAAACATTATCGAAAGCACATAAAAAAAAAAAGTCCGTGCATAATTTTTGTGATATCCTTCACCATAAATAAACAAAAACGTCCTTAAATAATAATCCTAATTATGATGCGTTTTCGAAGAGTTTTTTAAAATCATCGGAAAGGTTGTGATTACTAATATACAATATATATTTAAGTATTAAAACAACATTGATATTTTATTATTATTATAAAAATAAGAGGAAAACATAAAACTAATTAAATATTTGATGTTTTCAAATGCGCAAATTCGTTTATTTTGAGCATGGTAAATAAGTTTACGATATTGTATTGGCCCATTCATAGCCATCCTGGGCCACATATGGTCCTTATCCCTAATTAAAAGGAGTTTAATTGGAATTGGTATTCTAAATAACTTTAACTATGTAAAGAGTCAATTCGTTCTAATTTAACGTGAAATAAAACGCAATATCAATTTCTATTAATATGTACAAAAGATACTAAATTCAGTTTGATTATCACTATCCAATTATTTTTTTATTTCATTTATAAAAATGTCCTAATAATTTTGATGAGACGTAGAAAAACTTTACACCCACAGACATTCCACTTCCCACTTACATAAAATTTATTACAATAATCTAATACTCCGAATTATATATTGAAATTCACTCAATGTGTTTTTTGCAAAAAAAAAAAAAAATGTTAAAGTATTAAAATGCTTATAATTTGACTTTTAACATTCTGCATCGTACATATTTCACTCTCTCCTTTAACAAGTTAGAAAACTAAGAGAACAATCATCTGCCCTGGCTAATATTTAATATTTATGGAGACAAGTTTTTTTACAAATAATTTTCAATCCATTAGAATGGTTTTGGCTACTACTAATCCTAAGTATTTCTTATTTAAAGAGTAAGAAATCTTATATATATATTTCAATTTACCAGGCTCCTACTAATAGATGTATTATTTCTACTACAACCTGTTTGCATATTTTTTAAAACTAATTTAAATACTACCATATGTAGAAATCTTTCTCAACATTCGGATCACCATCTTTATTTTCTTCAATCTGATTTCACTGATGATGTTTTTATTTTAATCTTCTATATTCTATTCATTATTTGATGGCATATAAAATTTAGCTTCATACATTTTTCATGAGCCTGCCTTAACTCATGTCAATAATCATCTCTAAATCAATTACACTAATCTCCTGCATTCATTCAGATTATTTCTATCAAAGTGACATTATTTTAACAATGCCTTTTATGATTTAATGCTTTGGTAGAGTAATGGATCTTGAAACTCAAGACTATGGATCCTGCCTATTCTGTTATTCTCAATGCTCAAATTTTATATGAATCTCTGAACCATAAACCAACTGACTGTTTATTATTTTACAGTTACTGTATTGCTTGTGTGAATTATTCAACAAAAACTTTTTTGTTTACAATTGTACTAGAAGTTTGAAGATAACGTGATGGCAATTTTGTGGAGAAATTTGAAAGTACTCTCCTAGATTAAATTGCACTATAAATATACTCTTTCTCTTTTTTTTCCCTCAATTAATTACTATACTATCTTTTTCATAACAACATACTCAATTGTCTTGTTTATTACTTTTGTTGATGCCTTAGTGTATACAATTTTTAGATATACATATGCTTGATTTATTACCATATACCAAAGTGGAGATCAGATAAAAGTGGTCTCTTTTTTTGATGAATAGATTGCCATTGTTATAAGAAATTATGCTATTTGCAAGTTTTTTCAAAAGGTTCTTTGGAAACTTGTGAATAATTGCAGTAATGTTTCAGATTTAGAATTTAAGTGAATAGTTGTATGTTAAACATATATTGTATAAAGTTCACCATTAGTCACAGTTTCTGCTAATTAAATGATATCAGATATTTGATTACTGCACAAATTAATTTATTATCATATATCTGTTTCATAAACGCTCAGAGTTTGCGTTTAGATCTAGTTCTTATTCCTGTCTTTCACTGACGATAGCAAATAGCTTGAAATCATAATCTGAAAGTGGAATTAAAGTTAGAGATAGTAAATGCATTCTCTGATGTTTATGTAAACGAAATACGTTTGACGGTGTTTTTGGTAGAACGCCATCTGTTGACATAAATACAAGCGTTAACAAGTTTTTAACTTGATTTTGTTTTTCATAAATGTACCTTTGAGGTCTTTCTTGCAATGATATATATTGCAGAGGCTTCTACTATGTGGTGATGCTGAACTGATATCAGACCCATGTAGCTATCTGGCTTGCTATGCTGAGTTCGAAGACATTAACGTGTCTAAAAAATTCATGCTTGCAAGCTGAATAGAAACTGTTCATAAACGCTCAGAGTTTGTGTTTAGATCTAGTTCTTATTCCTGTCTTTCACTGACGATAGCAAATAGCTTGAAATCATGATCTGAAAGTGGAATTAAAGTTAGAGATAGTAAATGCATTCTCTGACGTTTATGTAAACGAAATACGCTTGACGGTGTTTTTGGTAGAACGCCATCTGTTGACATAAATACAAGCGTTAACAAGTTTTTAACTTGATTTTGTTTTTCATATATATATATATGGAGATGTAAATGTGATAGTTGATATATAAGGGAATCAAGGTGTACATTGGACAAAAAAATTAAAGAGCACTTGCAATTATTAAAAAAAGTTTAAAAAACTAAACAAAATTGTAATGGAAATGATAATGTTTCAATAATGGTTTTTTATGATCATAATAGATTATGTATATATGTTTTTAATTTTGATTATAATACCGTGAAAATATTACAAATTGAAAGAAATAATAATAAAAGGGAAATAAAGGAAGCTATGTTAATATATAAATGTAAGCATAACTTAATAAATAGACAGACAGCAAACATAAAAATCAATGAATTGTGGAAAAGTTAGACTTTGAAAGTGTATTTGAAGATACCTTAAAAAAAAGAATTAGTGTTAGTTGACAAAGACTATGAAGCTAGTTGAAAGCACTCCTAGAAGGATAAAAAAATTTAAAGTTGCACTTTATATATATTTATTTAGTATTTATTAATATTTAATTTTAAGATTACATATAACTTCGAAGGAATACAGGTAGTGAATTATATATATACTGAAAAAAAAATAAGTGATTTTATTCAAGTATTTTATTTAATAAAAATAGTAATAAGTGATTGAAAAAGTTAATTTTTTAAAGCTAGCACTATATGTTTGAATAAAATAAATAACCAAATATAGAAATATGTGTTAACAAACTTGAATAGATATTAAGATCCAATTATAGTGCTCAAAAGATCAATTATTCATGTGTTATACTATGTAAAAAAAAAATTGAATAATCTTTATGAATGCAGTGTACAAAATTTGGGAAAAATCTTCATTGTCAGCTGATTACAGCATTTTCTAATTATTAACTGTAAATATAACAATTTTTTTTCTTATATATTAAATTGGCTAGTTTGATATTAAGGTATCAGTCAATACAAATTTACATGTAATTGAAGACACTTTAAACAGCCAATAGATATTTTTCTGAAATGCATAAATCTTATAAAGCAGGACTGAGTACACTTTTTTAGGGTAATCTTTTCTGAACATCATGCTCCATCTCTTACATATTATATGAATAGTTTTAAAATGTTGTTAATGTTCCTTTCTTTTTGGAAGTGTCACACGTGCATGACATATATAACCCACATTTTGCATTCATCAATTGTGAAGAAAAACTTTACTTCAACATTCTGTATTAAAATGATACATTTTTCCTTTCTTTGCAATTGTTTCACACATTACATTCCTCTTTCAAATACAGGAACATATGATAAATTATTTAAATCTGTTCACCTGTCACAACAAAAAATGCAGTAATCAGCTTCATGACTGGATTAATTATATTCAATGTTTCCAGTTGCATAGTAAATAGATTCAAGCTGATGTATTTGTCATCAATGTAAATCACCATGCATTTTTTCTACCTATTTTACATTAAAATTTTATGTCCTTTGTTTTGTAATTGTTTCAAACATTATGTCCTTGTTTTAAAATATGATAAAATTCTAGTTTTTAAGAATAAACTCCTTATATCTGTGCACTCGTTACAACAAAAACCAATTACTGGCTTCTGGCTGAGTGAATGTATCCAGTGCTTCTGGTTGTATCTTTGTGTACCACAGTGAGCCAATACATTTGATATCAATAGAAGTGAAAGCTTGTGTATCATCCAATCCATTCATCAACAAGTTCCTGACAACACACAGCCATTTCATATCTTTAGTAGCCATATTTGTGCAAAAATAATTTTATATATAGCCATTTACTCTAGTATAATGTAACATCAGTTAACTTACTTTTTTTAATTCAGATAGTAACTCCAAATTGTCTTGTTAATCCACAAATGTATCATGATTTCCCATTCCTATTATAGAGTGATTGGCCATTTTTTATAGGGTATAGTGATCATATAATGAACCATTTTTTATAGGGTATAGTGATCATATAATGAATCATTTTTATAGGGTATAGTGATCATATAATGAACCATTTTTTATAGGGTATAGTGATCATATAATGAACCATTTTTTATAGGGTATAGTGATCATATAATGAACATTGTAAGTAATAAGGTTTGAGGTAACATCTATCCAAGTTTATTTAAATTAGATTTTTGGTAAATGTTAAGAACAAAAATATTTATTAATCAGTGCTGGCCTTCTCTATAAAGGGGCTTGGGTGCAAGAAACTTTTTGGGCACATAAAAACAATTAAGGTAAAAATAACATTAGTAAAAAAAAAGAACAAATATTGCATATATATTTATTTAAATATATGTCTTTTTGACCAGGTCATTTTATCATATTGGAAAAATTAAAATTTTTAGTAATTCCCTTCTAGAGACCTAATATAATCAAGTATAGCTAGTGTGTTTAAACGATCTTCACACATCATTAACTGAAGATAATTCTTCTTTAATTTACTAAAAGAATACTCTATATGTGTTATAGCAACTGGCAGTATAAAGAAAAAATTTAATGCAGTTAGCACATTTGAAACGTTTATGAACATTGATATATTGCAATATGTCTTCCACGTAAGTAATATATTTGCTATCCAAGATCACTGAATTAAGTCTTCTTTTATATCCTTGTTATAAAATTTTAGAAAATGCTTTGAATGATATTAGGTATATTTTTGAATCTCTCTTGTATTTGCACAAACAGCATCAATCACAATATTGAAAAAATTGCATCAAAATTCCCTCACCTAGTTTGTAATATTTCATCTTCTGCTAGTGCAGAAAATTCTGAAATGTTCATATTCCTTGCTATCAGTTTTGCTTTGTCTAAACATATCTTCAATTTTGAGCTTCATTTTTTAACTTTATTTACTAAATTAAAAGTTGAGTCAAGAATAATTGTTTTTGCTGGCAATAGTTTGCTGACACTATTAATTTTTGGCAATAGTGTAAACCATACCAATAAACTTAAGAAATAAATAGCATTTTTTTGGAATGAATCTGATATACTTTAAGCCTTGGAGACTGTTACATTATCATTACTTGTATCAGTAAGTTCTTCCAAGGTGATGCAAGTTTGTTCACGTTGTGCATATGCTGCTTCCCAATGAGTGCTACATAGTAATTTAAGTGTAATATTTAAATGCTTTTGTATAATTTCATGACCTTCTTCAAAGATGCAGAAAATAACAGTATAGACATTGTAATATTCCAAAAAGTCTTTTTAAAATGTACACTACTGGAACTGGCAGCAGCATCACAAATTATCAAATTAAAAAAACCTGAATAGAATGTAGAAATTGCATGAGAGTTTAAATTATTTATTCTTGATTTTATACCTTATATTTTACCTCTATATTGCTACTTTTATTGTATGCTTGCCTATTACAATTTATAATAAATCACTCTCACCTATTTTTTAAAACGTATTTGATAATCCTTCACCACCCATAACAGTTACTTCAATAAATCCTAATAACTACTCTTTCCTATTGCATTACCAAATGTATACCATATAATACTTAATTGTCCAAACACTTTACTACTTTTACAATGCTTTATTTTTCACTCTTTTCTACAGTTTAGTTTCAATTGCCCCAACAATCTTCTTCAGAATATTATATCTCCTAATATAATGTTCTGAAGAAGATTGCAGGGGCAATTAAAACTGTAAACTGTAGAAAAGGGTGGAAAATAAAGCATTGTAAAAGTAGTAAAGTGTTTGGACAATTGAGTATTATATGGTTCAATAAATCCTACAAATGATTCATTAAAGATTCATTTTTTGTCTACAAACTTTACATACTTAATAATTGCTGATGTTTGTTCCATGTGAGAAACATCAGGACTACAATTCATTTGAATAATACAGTATGCTGCTGCTTTTATATTATATTTAAATTTATTAAGCATTTCGTTACCTAAAACAGCAACAAATTTCTCTTGTGATTATTAAATGTATATGAAAGTATGTAAATCACATGATCACCATCTCAAGCTAGCACATAACTGTTAGTAAATAGGCAAAAACTCTCCATATAGTAATGCCACCTTGTGCTAACCAGAGTAATCAATGGATGCCAGAAGGCCTGTGCATAAAATCCCTATCTAGTGACTACTCATCCAATATCCCCAGACCAGTTTCTGGCTTGTGGCCTTCATCAGTAAAGAGCCTTGGATCTGAGAGAACTGCACCTAGATCTTAGGATCTAATGCAACCCTCCAGCAGCCACTTTTTATCTCCACTTCACTACAAAACTATGAGAATTGTTAAAGAGCCAAAGTCACCAAAATGTATGGGTGCTGAATTAAGTTCAGACCCATATGACTATGTAAGCTATTGAGATTAGATTGAAAATATTACTGTTTTCAATTTCATTCTCATAGTTTTGTAGTGAAGTGGAGATAAAAGGTGGCTGCTGGAGGGTTGCATTAGATCCTAAGATCTAGGTACAGTGCTCTCAGATCCAAGGCTCCTCACTGATGAAGGCCACAAGCCAGAAACTAGTCTGGGGATATTGGATGAGTAGGCACTAGATAGGGATTTTATGCACAAGCCTTCTGGCATCCATTGATTACTCTGGTTAGCACAAGTTGGCACTACTATATGGAGAGTTTTTGCCTGTTTACTAAAGTATGTAAATGTTAGTTCCATTAAAAAAAGCATTAATATAATGTAAAATCCATTTATTATATATGCCATATCATCTGCCATTTGGAAATACAATTTTATAAAAACTTAATGCAGTTCTATCTCATAAAACCATCTATCATTATACATCAGAATATTTTGATACAACTCTAAAATTTTGCTTTATCCCATAAAGAGTGAAATAAAATTGTTACCTTCATTAGCTACTAATGTATATAAATTAATTCTTTTGAATATAATATATATATGAGCTGTGGTTTGATAGTTTTGATGTGATAAATAGCATATTTATTATTAATGACATATATGTAGACATTGAATATTTATCAGTAAATGTTAATACAAAAAGAAAGAAAAAAATACAGGGAACAAATAATTTTAAGTCAGTAAATAAATGAAGTAGCTTCTTTCTTATTTTCACGTTCACTGTAATTACTCTTTTCTATCATTAACTATTCTATTTATCAACTTACTTTTATTGTTTATTTAAATCAAATTTACATTTTACTCTACTTCTTAAAAATTTAATTTATTGCTCAATGAATTTATAAAACTGTCAATTACATTTAAACTTGCAAAGATACATTTCATACTATAAGAATTGATTACTATAATCAATTATATAACTTATTATATAAAAAGTATAACTAACAATTAAACACTATTTACTGACTACACCAAATTCACTTATTATCTGTATATTACATAAAACTCAGTAATGTTGACAGAACTTTTGAATGTATGGCTTGTATACATAAGATTGTGAATTTATTTAAAGAGAAGCCATTTTATATTACAAAATTAATAGTTCCTTTTATCAATAGTTATTTGTTGATATCATAAAAATAACTATCTTTATCTTTTTCTAAAACTATGTGATATTTTTATGGATGACAAATTTGCAAAATCTACATAAAAGATGTTATGGCTGAAAAATCAAGTATAAAATGTCAATAGCTCACCTCTAGTGCTATTTTTCAGCAACTCTACCTTGTGAATAAATATCAAGTCCAAATTTAGTGGCATGGATAAGTCTCTTGTCCAAGCAATTAACTTGACTTCATCCTTATTCACAAGTTAGCATTACGGAAAAAACATAGCATTAGGAAGAAATTAATGACATTATACTTTTTTTAATTACAAATTTACTTGATTAAATTGCTTATTAGGAAAATTTAGCAGTTTTCTGGGATTATATAATATACTTATATTTACAATTAATTAAGATTTATGTTTTAAAGATGTTCTAACCATTTAATTCTTTCAGATAGACAAAAATTTTAAAAAAGTTTTTTATAATTATCCATAGATTACAAACATTAAGCAAAAAAGTGTTTAAATGTCTGTGTGGGCATTATATCTGATTTAAAAATATAATTCGTGTCTGAAAAACATAGGTAAAATGGTCTTAACTAACTTGCCACATGAAGAAGCCCTCTTTAGAACCTTCTAAATATATTGAAAGCTAAACAGAGAGAAGATATTATTCACAAGTTAGACAAAAGCAGATTGTGCTTAACAAGTATTAATATTTACAACTTTAAAATGATTCAAAATATTTCTAAATTTCAGATCTGAATTTTGACTCATTGTAAATCGAAAGATTTCGTGAACGTTAATGTGTAACAGAAATAATGGACTTAATCAGTGAAGAATTTATTAGCTTCACGCTCCCAAATCAAAATGCTTTAGATTTGCCTATATAATTAGAAATATAGGTTGAAGATAAGAATGTGTCTGCTCTTATCTTTATAATGTCGAAACTTGCATTAAGATTTGTACATGTCTCTCTTGTAATAAGATTAAGCACACAGTGGGCATGTACTAAGGGTCTTATATAAATATTACAAAAGCAGATAGCGATGTTTTTACACTTTTTTCTCTCCCTTATTTTACCTATAGTTATGGATTTTCATGCAGTAATTTACTTGTCAAACATTGAATGTCTACCTTTATTTGCAGTAAAACAAAGATGGATTATTCCAATCTTTGAAGAAATATCAGAACTGTATATATTTGTGTGAATTTTACAAAAAAAAATCTGTGCATTAGTATTTTGCAATAGAAATTGATTATATAGTACTTGATACTGATTTTAAATTATTCACCCTGTGTAGTTTAGTGGAGTAGTAAAGTATAAGATTTTGAAACTTGATATCCAAAGGATTGCACCCATTCACATACTTCTGAAACCCAAACTTCTTGTGATCGGCCAAGCAATAAAGCCAGTCAAGGTTTTATTTTATTTTAACAAATAACATCATTCTCAAGCAAAATCTTAATATTACCAATTGTTTCACATTCACCACATATAGGTTGCTGGTAAACACTATATTACTATTGCTTGGGTTGAACGATAGAGTATATTATCAGATTAAGATAAACAGAGCAAATTGAGACTGAACATATTCTGTATGCAATACCATGGTGGAAAGGTGATTGGATATCTCTATGTATTACATAACAAAATAGTTTAGCTATTCACCACAGGAAGAAAGTGTATCTGGACTATGAATTACAACATGAAATGTGATTGTGTGTTTCGTACCTTCATAGATTGCTTTCAGTGCTCTTCTTGAAAACTACTTGGAAAATGTTCATGCAATTCATGGAACCAGTGCCATAAATAATATAAATCACTTCATATATTTCAATAGGAGTTTTTTCCAATTTAAAATAAAATTTAACGTTAGCTTGTTGTTCCATCATGGCTTAAGGTATGAAACACATTGTCACATTTCATATCACAACTCATAATCCAGACATACTAGTGCCTTAAAATTTGTATAGTAAATAATTGAATTATGTTGCTACATAACACATGCACTGATTCAGATATTTTCTGCAAGAAGCTTAGAAAGACCAGTCGCTTTTTCATTGCGGCATGATATAAAATTTGATGATTAAGAATCATTTGGTAAAGATTCTAAAGTCAGCATGACTTTTCCAAATAAATAAAATAATAAACAATAAATATTTTATACAGAAAGAACAATTTGATTAAACTGTCATTAATTATCTATGAGAATGGTATCAGATAACATATAAATGTAGTAATTAGTAATGATAAATTACCAAAGAACCTGAAATTTATTATAACTATCTTGTTATTATTTAAAATTAAATACTGTGGTGTCATGAACTATGCTGTATTTTGTCCCAAGCCTCCCTCATGCTCAATGTATTGAACACATCTTAGCTTATGTTTTGTCGATAAACATTGGTTATAATAAAATTACATATTTAATTCTAAGGCAGTATGTAATTTGCTTATACTGAATGTTTCTTATATAGGTAATTAAAGGGGTTTGAACTCAAGATTTTTTCAGTCTATTTATCCTTGACTCCATCTCAATCAACCAATATGCATGGTCACACACACACGAAAAAATACATGATCCCCAATATACATATTTTGTGCAGAGCCAGCACTCATCGGTTGGGTCAGATCATAATCTCCCACACATACATACAATCAGTGCTTGCATTGAGACAGTACTTCCTCAAACTAGGCTTTGCATGGGTATGACTACAATATCAAATCCAACAAGTTTTGAGCATTCCACCATCAGTTTTTCAATAAAATAAATGGTTGAATTGGAAGAGTGAAAAGATTGAAGCCTGTCCATTAAAGTTTGACAAATTGCTATCTTAATATAAACCAAGCACTGATTGTATATATGTTTGGAAGATTATGATCTGGCCCAACTGATAAGTGCTGGTTCTGCACAAAATACATGTATTGGGGACCGGACTGGAGGATGAATAGACTGAAAAATCCCGAGTTCAAATCCTTCTAATTTGAATACATATTGTTTATTGAACTGCAAGTGTAATTATTTTACAACATTCATTTATGTAATGTACCAATATCATATCGGTACAATATATAACTAAGATGTTTGTTACATGTGTGTATAAATAAAATTTTAAAAAATTACTATTAATAAGAAATTGAGGAGGACACATTTATTTATATTTTACTGACTGTATATTCACTCATTCTTTCATGGAAATACTTTTATTTTTAAAATAATGCTGTGGACAATTTTCTTTTCTTTTTTCCCATACCTTTTTTTTTTTTTACAGAAACATATTCTAAGACATTATCATCTCTCTTTTTTTTTTTTTAAGTCAGTATTATTTTTAAATAATTTCTCTTAAAAAATAATTTATTATACAAAATTTTAAAATTCAGAAAAGATAATAAAGGAAAAAAATTTGTATGTGTTTTCACCATAAAAGAAATTTTATTAATATACATATACACCTGGATCTCATTTTATGTGGTAGATAGGTACCTCAGAAAACGTGCACAAAAGAAATCGCACAAAAATAGATTTTACTTACCTTGAAAAATGGGGGATAGGTTCTGTAATTTTCAGAAAAGCAAAGCAACAAGGAAAAATTACTTTAAAATTCTCATTAAAAAAAATAAGGAAATAAAGTATGACTAATAAAAAATTTCAAATATTTGAAAAAAATTAATACAAGACAAACTTTTTTTACTTTTTTTATTAACTATAGTATTTAATTTTACATTTTTTCATACATATTTTAATCATTGCCACTATTTGACAATATGCATTCATTTGTGAACTAATAAGAAATCAGATTCGTGATGTGTTGCACAACTAGCGCCACTTTCAGTCTTGTGCTGTGTTAATGGTTTTCTGTTTCTATATTAAAAAAATGAGATCGCAATCAAAACAAAAAGATTATACATTATCATTAAAAAGATTATTTTCAGTTTATAAAATCAATAAAATCTTCATTATTATTTATTTTAAAAATCTAAAAAAATATTTATTTCTGTTAATATCTAACAAAATACGTTTTAAAAGTTTAAAATTTTTGAATATTTATTGTGATATTTTTATACATACGTATAAATCTATTATTATTATTTACTCATTAGTATAAGTAGGTTATTTACATAGAAGCTAAAATTCTAAATACAGCTTGAGGCCATATTCACATTAGCTGCTAATATAACATTATATTTTTGAAAAAAAAAAAGTATTTCAAGTCAAAATAAGTTATTAATAATTTAACTTTCTTGATATTTAATAAATGTAGTGAAATATGAAAGATATTAAGAAGAAACATGAATCGCATAACTTCACAATGGCATTAAAATAATCCGCATAAAATGAGATCCAGGTGTAATTGTATATGGTGCACATATGAAAATAAAATGGCTCCTTGGATATCATAAAATTTGCCAGTTTTAATGATTTTTTTATATATTTACTTAGATTTTTGTCTGTTTGTTTACATTTTTCTTGGGATAGCACATAACTGAAGTAATTCCACTATAAAATTAAATAAATAAATAAAAATCTAAACAAACACTTTTATTCATATAAACGAACTAAAAAGTTTTTTTTTAAAAAAAAAAAAAAGGCATTATAAAAAAAGAAAACAACAATTCTTTCAATTTTTCACAGAATTTTTGAAATCATTTGACCAAAATAAAAAAGTGTGGGATATTCAAGTTAGGAAAAGTTTATTTTTCAATATGAGCATTACATACTTTTATTTTGGTTACATTTTTTTAATGCATAATCTTTTTGCTTTTTAGTGCATTTATGTGGATAAAAGTGTTTCTTTAAAATATTGGATACTTTGTTTTATATGTTTTATTTTCTACATTTTAGTTTTATAAAAGAGTTTAGATATAATATTGCAAGATGTTAGCACCATATAGAGCAGAGATAACTCTAGGCCATATTGGAAACAGTAAGTTGTCTTGAGTCACATGTTAAATATGCAACCATTATGAAAAGCTGATAAGCAAAAAAAAAGTTCTGTGCATAATTTTTATATCCACCATCACAAATATGCAAAAAACTCATGTAATAATGCTAATTAGCAAGTTCCAAGTTTGTGATAACTAATATAGGAAATGTATATATCTAAGTAATAAAACTGCATGGATGCTTTTATTATATATTTTTTTATTATTGAAGTAAAAGACAGAAACATAAAATTAGTTGGATATTTGACATTGTATTTGAGTACATATGTATGTTTATTTTAAATACCTTGCAACAAGTAATCACAAAAAAAAATCTAATGTTTTAAATAACTTTACCATTTTGCATTGGGCCATTTTGTTTGGCTCTCAGGTCACAGATTGGAGATCCCAACATAAAATATTGAATATCATGAAATTAAAAATATCTATTTTTCTTTGCAAAAAATTGTTGTAAACACTAAACAAATGTATTATCATGCATATTTATGCAAAGTGTTACCTAAATCAGAAACTGAGACATGACAAACCAATCTCTTGTTAACATTTACTCACAAGCTGCCTCTCTCAATTGCAAAACACTGAGAGGATAGTCAAAATAAGAGTCATAGATCACATGACTCTATCTCTTAACCCTTCAGAAGGACACTTCATTATTGGACCAGTGAGGTAAAAGTCTCAAATTTTAATTGGTCAATTTACAAACTCTTTGATAGAAATATTTTCAACTTTTAATATTATATTAATTTTAGTTTCGTTTGCAAAAAAGTATATTAATTATTTGTAATGTTAGGAAAGTAAACAAAAGTTTTTTCAAAAATATATTTTGATTTGTATTTTATAGAAATATTCAAAAGCGGGAAAATCAAAGAAAATATTACGAGAAAATTAGAAGCAATGCACACGTCATTTATATCCCTCCCAGATTTACGTTACAAATTTTTTAGCAAAATCTTAGCGTTTTTCTACAAATAATTATATTTTCAGCATTATTTAAACCAAAATACATTATAATATGTGAATAAATGCCAGAAAAATATTCTAAAACATTAATCTTTGTTTGAAAATCAAATAAACAGCTTAGGGCAATCTAAACTCTTGACAGGATGTCAAAATTATGCTATCGCTGGTTTCTTTTTCAATTTACAATCATTTAAAGTATACAATTTTTTAATAAAACCTTACTACTTTTGTAAAATAACTATATTTTCAGCAGATTTTAAGAACATAATGTATAATATGTACAAAAAATAATAAAAAAACTACTCTAAAACATATATTTTCATTTTCAGCGGTGAAAAAATATTTATCGGATCATCAGCCAATAAGCGTCGAGAATGGATGGCCCAGCCAATCAGCATTGGCCTTCTTCTTTTGTTAAAGTTTAAACACTCCTAGTATTGATTTTTTACTTGTAAAATAATTCAAGAGAGGGCAGCATCTTACGGGAATTTTGCTAAGCTTTCCAATGGTATATTATCATCACTGTAGCTCAAAAAAATGGCTGATTTAGAGCGATCCAAAGCTGCTGACGCGAATTCGCGTTGAACCCTAAGTTATAAACAATGAGGATTGCCAATTCCTCTACAAGCTTTGTGATAAATGCTTAGCCAATATATCTGTCAGGAACCTCTCCCCAAACCCCTGCCATGGTTTCATGCTTTGGCACTCCTCAGAGAGGTGTCAGGGTAGGTTAATCACTCATTCTCTGAAAGTATGATCATGTATATTGGATTTGTTAGGTATCTGAACATTGCAACTGCAATTATTACAAGTACTTTTTTTTTTAATATAAAATGATAATTTTAAAACATTTTTTTGTAAATGTAATATGATCTTGTAATTAATAAAATGTTTATGACCACGACTGGATTATAGTGACTATTTTTTATTGAAGAATAAAAACTCTTAATTATTTTCTAACATAATATTCTTTTAAAAACACTGTTGACAATTTTGATCTATTTTCTAAATATATTTTTAATTTTATTCATATTATTAAGCATTTTATGTATTTACTAATTGAAAATTTTGTTTGAATACTATTTTACTTTTATTATCTATAAACTATCTTTTATTTGCACGCTATTATATTCATTTGCTTATTAATTTATATTTACGTGTATTACTTCTATTTTGAAAAGAAATACTTATATAAATATGGAATAAAATTTTGATTCACGTTAAATATATTTGATAATTACTTTTTACTAACGGTAAGATTATTTGTTTTTCCAAAGATGTTTTCACGTAAATAAAAAATAATAATTATGGTTCTACGGGAAGGTGTATATTAAATTTAACAAAAACTTATCAATTCCAATACATTCTATTCCAATCATACACCGCTTACACATAGATTTTATCGAGACCTACATAATCCTTTACGTAAAGACACTCAATATAAATGCAACTATAGTTATATTAGTCAAATATACTAGAAAAACACTTTTTAATTAAAAAAAAACACACACACATTTAAAATCATTCGGGCATTGACGAATGACTCATATACTCTTAAACATACATATAAACTTTGTCATTAAAAAAACTTACTTTATAAAACATTTTCGGAGTTAAAAGCGGGGGAGATGGGGGGGGGGGACTGTTTACATAAATAGAAACAAAAACAAATAAACATCAATATTAAAATATTTTAATACATAAGTAAATAAATGTTTAGGTTACTAACCTTTTCGTATTACTTCCGTTTCAAAAGTAAAATTAAAATTGAAATTTGGCAGAAACAGATCGATTGTATTTAATGGTTGGCTCTTATTCGGCATTTTATCAAATACGGGAAATGTGACGGAATCCTCGGCAATCGAGAATTCAGTTATGAGGCAAAAATGGACGGCCATAAGTAAAAAAGAAAAACTGCCTTGAAATTCTGTTAGCTTCATTTTGATTCCTTATAACTCTATACACCTAAATACCTTTACCGTTAAATAATATTAAATAAATTTTGAGGACGAAATATTAACCCATGTCAAGTATCTTCAAGCAGCGAGATAACTTCCTCCGCAAAAGTAATCCAGGCCTAAGCTTTAACGTTTCTTGGGAAATTTTTTTAAGTAGTCTCAAACTTCAGTATTGTATTACATACTATGAAAAGTAGAGCTACTTCGTTACCTTTTAACTTCCGATATTAACACACCGTTCGGTGACGTCATCAATATTGAAGTTGAATTGCTTTTGTGAAAACCGGTTTAAATGTAAAAAAAAAAAACTATTCAATGTAGATATTTAGAATTCATGCATCTATTTGTTTTTTTTTTCACCGTGGCATTAAATTGGTGAAGAAAATAGTTTAAGTGCAAATGAAATAGTAAAAAATAAATAACTTTTAAGTTAATAGTTTGTAAATTGCATGTTTTCTTGATGAGCCATAGATCTAACGTCGATTTCGGAGTAAGATTCTTTCTTCCTAATTTATTGTTTTCTATTGTTAAGTTAATGCTTTCTGAAATTTTAGTGGATGAAAACATCCAAAAATCAATTGATTTCTGTTGTCATGTGACGATACTTTCTCATTGTAATTAATATGACCTATATATATATTGTTGCATAATAAAACATTTTCAATTATTTATATTTTTGTTTATGTGTGTGTAAATAAATATAGAACCAGTCTGAAATCTAGGCATACTAGGCAATCTCCAAGGCATAAAAATTTAAGAGTGCCACAGTCACCATAAGTTAATAAAGGTAAATATCAATTATTTGGATTAGACATATTAAGTATACATTTAGAGCTGTCGCACATAAAATACAGGTATTTCAATGCACAAAGCTTCTAGTATTAAAAGAAGTGCCAAGACTGAAATCTGTCTAAGGTGGCAAAAACTCTTAGGCTCACCCTGTATCTATATATTATATTGAAATCGAAACAGAAGTAAAATACAATGATGTAGTTAAAATTTTTATTAGATAAAACTTGAGCATTTTTTCAGTTCCAATCACGTTACATTTTTTTGGACAGACGATCTATAACAAACAAGTTGATTATCCATCAGTACGGATCTGTAAATGGGCATTTGGATACGTACTTTTTTAGTAGGGAGTAAAAGAAGAATAGAAAACTGCTCAAAGCAGCAACTTCAAGCAATTGGAAAACTTAATAGATAATGCCAATAAACATCACATGATCACCATTTCTTATGCTTGCTCTTAACTGTTATTAAAACAGGCAAAACTCTCTATATGTATTGCCACTCAGTGCAAGCCAGAGTAATCAATGGATGCCAGAAGGCTTGTGCATAAAATCCCCATCTAGTGTCTACTCATCCAATATCCTCAGACTAGTTTCTGCCTTGTGGCCTTCATCAGTGAGGAGCCTTGGATCTGAGAGCACTGCACCCAGATCTTAAGATCTAATGCAACCCTCCAGCAACCACTTTTTATCTCTACTTAACTATAAAACTATGAGACTTAAATTGAAAATAATGCTTATTGCTTCACAATTGCTCTATGAGAGTCTGCTGGAGAGACTTTTATCTTGTAGCAGTTCATTTAAAAGCTACTTTACCTTCTTTAAATACAGAAGTTAAATATAGAATAGGTTATACATATATTGAAAACATATAAGTTGTTGTATATAAAATATATCTAAAAAAACAACAACATAAAAATAGTAGTAATCCTAAGAAAAAAAAATAGTTATTTGCAGTTTCAGTACAAAAAAATGAACTTAGAAATGTTACACAAAATTAATATATAAAATTTATATTATGGCTAATGATAGATTAAACTCAAAGTAGTTTTTTTTTCCAAAATGTACTTTTTTAGAGCTTTTATATTCTGCTGTTTAGTCCCACTGGATAAAATCATATATGCCAATTTTAACCCACTTTCCAAATTCCAATCTAGTTGAAACTTTGTGGACATATATTAATATTTTTTTATTAATCTTCATTAGATTAGATATTATCTATTTAATGAATAATATTTCTCTAGTATAATTTTCACTATACCACTTTCGCATAAGCTAGGGACTGGTTTCTATCGCCTTTTAACATCTTGTCGGTGTAATCATAAATATATGACCAAAACATGTGGAAAAAATGAATGATTCCCAAGATACACATTTTGTGCTGAACCAGCACTCATCAGTTGGCTCAGACCACATTCTCTTATGCATATCTTTATCATTATACAGTATATATAAATAGAGAATTACTACAATTTAAATGATAATTGTCAAACTTTCTGCCCTCACAACTTTGATACAAACTACTTGATAATAGAAATATAATTTATGTTAGGCATTCATTAGACTACAGATTATCCATTTAATAAATAATATTTTTGAAGTTTAATTTTCACTATACCACTCCCATGCAATAAAGGGACTGGTTTCTATCCACTTTTAACACCTTGTGGAGGGGTGTAATCATAAGTATATGATCTAAGACATGTGAGAAAGATCTATGATTCCCAAGATGCACATTTAATGCTGAACCAGCACTCAAAAGTTGTCCCAGATCACATTTTTACCATTATTCTATATATATATATAGAATTACTACAGTTTTATTGATGTGTCAAACTTTCTACCCTAATAACTTTGACACAACTTGTTTATGATTACGACTCTCCACAAAGTCTTAAAAATGGATTGAAACCAGTTCCTATCTTGCATGAGCATAGTGCAATAAAAATTAAACCACAGAAATATTATTCATTGAATGGATAATCTCTAGTCTAATAAATGATTAATAAAAATTATTAATATACTTCTATCAAATAGTTTGTTCAAAGTTGTGAGGGCAGAAAGTTTGACACATATCAATTAAACCGCAGTAATTGGTTATCTGTATGTACTGAGCAATGATAAAGATATGTATAAGAGAATGTAATCTGGGTCAACTGTTGAGTGTTGGTTTAGCATGAAATGTACATCTTGGGGACCATATATCTTTTTGGACATATGTTTATGATTGCATCCATCCACAAGGTATTAAAAGCAGATAGAAATAGCCCCTGTCTTGCGTGAGAATGGTATAGTAAAAATTAAACTACAGAAATATTATTCATTTGTGTACATAAGTTTTACAGATGTCAATACATTTTTTTTAAAGTCTATGAATAATTTTAATCAACAATTAGTGAAAAATATAATTTTTTTTTTGACTTTATATGCAACATCTTGTCATTTAAAATTGAATGATTCCTTAAAAGTGTATGCAATTTCCTCAACATTTTCAAAGTTCAATATTTTAAATTAACTTCATAATGATCCATCATGAAATTATTAAAATATAAACTGTTATGCAGTGAAATACTTGTGAAAATGAAAACAACAGAAAATCAGAAAGCGGAACTACAGTAATAAACATATATAAAGTCAAAAAGTAAAAAAATAGAATAAAGCTCTTATTTGCATAAAGCACAAAATATTTTTTTCAGCTTTCATGGTATTCTTGATATTATGCAACTAAAAATCAAAATGAGTATGACTTATACTTAGCTTTAGAGCATCACTCTTTTATTTTGATCACATGATATCAAAGATAGAGTGAACACTGAAAGAAAAAGTATTTTTTTTATTTTTTTAGAGAATGTATGCAAATAAAGGCAATTTTTTATTTCTTTCAAAAAATTACTGTATTGTGGGACTTTGGTTCATCATTCAAAATTTAATTCAAGACATGAGCAGATGTCAATAATAATCCTTTTTGAATTATCACATGTTTATCACTAATTAAATATATTCACATTCCCTCTAATTCGAACAACAAATCATTTCTGATCAACAATCATTCACAGCACTTCAGTGATATATATAAAATGTGAGTGATGAAACACAAGATTTAAATATATCTGAAATATCACATATGGAGAAAAAAGAAATGGAATTATGTGGCTATGAAGAATTTTAGTGAAATTTTGTTTTCAGCTAGTATTATAATGTTATACGAGTTTCTATATTAAGAAACAGTAATGTACCACAATAACTTTGTAATGTTATAATTATTAATCGACTGTTTCATTATTACTAATGGTAGTGTCTGCATTTTATTCACAGTGCTATGACTTTCAAATGTGATGTTTAATTGTGAATAACCAATGTACAATATCTGCAAATGAGTATAATCTGATATAGGATAAGATGATGTTTAACCCAAAGTCTAGGTCTTCTAATACAAACAATGTTTTCTATCTATCCTTGTGTTCTTTTACCTTAAATACTTTATCATTTAAATTATTATTAACATGAGGCTTTTATCTTGTCAGTCATCTTCTTACAATGGGATTTGTAATTTTACAACTGTATTTTTATTTTTGAATTACATGCATGATTCTAATTACAATCTTTCATTTTTTATGCAAAAGCTTTCTATCTTGAAACTGCAGTGATGGCAATAGTTAATAGAAGTTTCTCGTTGTGACCTTTACATTGGCACTTGATTCAGAGTTAAACTGATCAAAGATTGCATGTCTAGATACTCATCATTAGGAATTGTTTTTGTCTTCCCTCATAAAGAATCGATTGCATGTCTAGACATTCCTATTTAATGACCTCTTTCTGTATACAATGGTAAAGAAATCATCGATTGCACATTTAGACAGTTCTATTATGGATCTCTTTGGTTACCATGTAAAGACTACACAAAAAGAATTTTAATATACATTGTCTTGCATAATCTTGTTATGTTGCTGTATTTTATCTGTCACTTTAAAAAGGTGAATGAATATTTGTAAACGTAGTAATGATAATAATAAATATAATTATATAATCTTTTTTCATATGGGTACATAAAATGTGTGCATTTTGCATGATATGAACTTTTCATAATTTAGCTCCTAAAACAAAGAAACTCCCAAAATTTAAAACTGATGTGGCTGCTATTTTGCAAAAGACAAAAAATAGATTGGTAAATGAAGATAAATATTTTGGCAGAGCAAATTAATGACAAAAAGGAGACTGTGTTATGTTGGAAAACATTGTAGAGAATAATTTAGTAGTATCTATTCTTGGAAATTCCTAAATGCTACTGATATAAAACTTGTTTTTTGCAATGTTGTCTCTGTCGATCTTACTAATGTTTAAATTTCAACATTAAATTTAAATACTTTAAAACAAGAAAGGTTTTATTATTCCTGGGTAGTATTATTGCATAAATACCATTAAAAGATCAAATTTTCCTTTTTGGAGACTTTAATGCAGTTGTTAATAGAAAGGTACTTTGGCACAGAATAATTGAAATAATATTAATGGCATAAACTCAAATGATTTTTCTAAACATTTCTAGCTTACAAATTAGTACACTTTGGGTTAAAATGATAATTGCATTAAAAATACTACTGCAAACCTATCGCTACAAAATTCAATGTTCATTTTTTAAAAGAATTTGCTAGCAAGCTAAATTTTCACTATTAAACAATAAAAATTTTCAATTTGGATTTTCAAGATTATCACATTAATAAATATTAATTATTTTAATGAATGTGTTATGGATTCAAGTAAATTGATTTTAGAATTTTAAAAAAGAAAAATCCTGACTAGATTTCTGGCAAGGATTCTATTATTAGTGACTTGATTAAAAGAAAAATTGTGACATTTTCTGCTTGATAGAATAATAAATTATATTTGGAATTTCATAAGCAATATAAAAGTTTACATGCAGAAGTTCAATAACTGAAAAAATGACTTAAAAAGAGATTGGGAAATTGAAACCATAAAGAAGAGACAGTGTGGTTTCATTAGATCTCATCTTTATGCATTATACATGGATCAAAATTTCAGTTCTTATATTCACCACTTCTCATATATCATGCCCATGATTTAATATTTATGTCTGGGAAGAATTTCAAAATTTTTAAATAGCTGAGGATTTCCAATAAACTCATTATCTGTCCTGCTAACAAACTAATTCTTAATTGGTAAATATATACCTAGCTAGTCGTAAGAGTTAAAATAAGGAAGGAATATGGAACTTTACCAGACTCTTTGTTTTAATTATTCATTTTCAGGTACCTCAAATATTTATATTTATTTCTTCAAAAATATTTAACTGAATATGTACTACCTTGTTAAATTTAAATAATATTAAGAAAATGAATTATAAGTTACTGTTAACTTTAAAAAATATTACTAAATGACTTATATATGCCATTCACAACAGATAATTCATATTTTTTTATGTATATGATAGCATATGAATGTAAATACATTGCGAACAGTGTTCTCATTATTTGGCAGTATTTTATTACACTTACTACAATAATTTTGTTAATCTTGCACTTTAGTTGTTGTTGGGTTTTTTTTTGTGAACATTCACCCAAAATGATTAAAATTTAGGATCTTCCTATAACAGAAGAACATGCAATATTTCCAAAACATCTGGCAAACTTTCATATCACTGATTCTACAAAAGTTCATGATATTCAAGATTTCTGCTACTGATATGTGGAAGCATTTGTTATACTTTCTTTCATCGACTATTTCATTTTGCACTTACATTAAATTTAGTATAATTACAGACATTTGTAGTTTTGTGCATTTTCTTTAATTTTTATATTCATATTTAAAAAATAAACTAAAAGGAAATACTAAATACAATAGTCAGCCATATATTTTTTGCAAGATATTTTGATGGCCCTGGAAATGGATAATTAAAACAAAAATGCATGGTGTTTTCGTTTAGATAGTATTGTGTGCAATATGTTTTTCACTGTTCTTCAATAGAAAGCTGCTAAAAAAACCTTTTGTTCATATGAAGGCTATTTAGGTCTATTTTACCATATAAGATTTTAGCTGAAATTATTAATTGCACCAAAAAGTCTACACCACTTTTTTATAAGTTACAAAAAGTATATGGAGAATTAATGTCATTAAATAAATTATTCAATTGTCCTTTGGTGATAGTTTTTATATTGTTGTTTTTTTTATTTTTACTTTAGATTCCATTTATTAAACATTTGAAGACTTACTAGAGTGGCTATGGGTTAAAAAAAATTTTAAAAAAAAATTCTATTTCACCTGCCCAATTTCAACTAGCTTAAAAATTTTCAATTCTATTCAGGAAATAAGGTTAATTACATTTTGTAATTAGAGCATATCTTTTTTACGTCATCAAATAACTATCAATTATTTTAAAGTAAACAAAACTCTTCAGAATATTTGTCTAAAATACTTTATTCTATTATTCTTTATATATATATTATATTAACCCTTAATCTACTGAAAACTATACTTTCATTACTGTCTATTTATTGGAGCCGGTATGATCACTACAAATAAATTAATATCATAAGTTTGTACATAATTAAAAATATATATATTGTATAGGGTATATGAGCACAGACTTTCACATAACCCACACTCTCCACTCTATCTCATAACAGTGATACACTTGAACTTATATATATATGTCGAAAAGATAAATAATCACCAATGTCCGTACTTCATGCTAAACCAGCAATCGTCAGTTGGTCTAGATTATCATCTCTACACATAAATGCAAAAAGTACTTAGTATATATTAAGATAGCCAATCTTCATACTTTAATGGATAGGCTTCAATCCATTCCACACTCAACTCTTCAACCATCCATCCAATTGAAATACTGATGATGGAACGTTCAAAGGCCACCCTGAGGCTGAGATTATCATCACATCCATGTTGACCTAAAGTCAATCTGACTCCTCATGTACAGGACAAAAATATATTGAATGAATTTTTTCATTGTAAGAGTGATGTAGTGAAATTTACACTGCAGAAATATTATTCATTATTGGATAATCTCTAGTCTAATGAATAATTAATTAAAATTATTAATATACTTTCATTAAGTGATTTGTATCAAAGTTGTGAGGGTAGCATGTTTTATACTTATCAATTAAACTATAGTAAAGATATAATAAAGATGTAATAAAGATATGTGTAAGAGATTGAGATCTCGGTCAACTAATGAGGACTGATTCAGCACAAAATGTATGTCTTGGGAATCATAATCTTTTTCACATGTTTTTGGTCATATGTTTATGATTACATCCTCCCACAAAGTGCTAAAAGTGATCAGAAACAAGTTCCAACCTTGGGTGAGAGTGTTTGGATAATCTCATCTAATGAATGACTAATAAAAATTATTAATATACTTTCATAAACTTAATATACTATAGAGCAAATGTAAAATACTTAGCATATTTAAACACAATACACATGAATTTTTCTCACATACATTTTTATTACATTATACACATTTTGATAAAGTTTTTCTTCTTTTTTTTTCTTAAGGATAGATATTACAGTGAAGTTTTCATCATGTGATTAATTGCATATTTCACTTCAGTTTTTTGATGTTTCTTCTATTTTGCTCTCTTTGAATTCTGTTATTTTCCTAACTCAAACATAAAGATTTTTTTCACTACCATTTGGGTATTCCTGTTTAGAAACATTCATATAATGTATATATTCACTACAATTGCATTAATCATGTTATAAAATATAATGAGTAGCTATCTGCTAGTTATTTCTTTGATAGTGTGGGTTCTTGTCATTTTGTCCATCATATAATCAACTAAAATATTTCTGTACTGTAGTTTTCACTACACCATTCTTTCATAAAGTAGAGACTGTTACAATTTGCTTTTAACACCTTGTGGAGGGATCATAAACATATGTCTAAAGATATGTGAACAAGATGTACTTTTTATGTTGATCCAGCACTTATCAGTTGGCCCAGAACATAACCTCTTAAACAAATCTTTATTTTTGTTCAGTGTCTTGGAAATCATACATCTTTTTCACTTGTCTTTGGTCATATGTTTTTGAATACACCCATCCATAAGGTGTTAAAAATGAAGGAAACCAGTCCCTATCTAGTGTGAGAGTGACATAGTGAAAATTATACTACAGAAATATTATTCATTATTGGATAATTTTTAGTCTAATGAATGAATAATAAAAAATATTAATATAATCAACTATAATCACAGGGTTTTCAGACAATTAACATCTACTTTTATATCGTAGTGCATTATGGATAACAATGTCAGGGTTTTTCATTTTTATAGCATCCATGAAACTATAAATAAATCCTTTTAAAATCTGAATAATGTGGTATATATTTGTCTGCCTTTTGTATTGATTTAAGAAGTTGTTAATCCTAGCTTATTTCTGTGTATGGTGCCCAGGAATTTTAACTTTTGTGAAAGCAAATATTTATCAAGAGAATAGAGGTAAAATAATTATCACAGGTTATATTATATTCTTATTCTGCCCCTTTACTTTCTTTGCATTTCTTCATATATTCATATATATATATATTGCTTACAATAACTCCTCTCATATACAATTTAATGCAAAAAAAAATTTTAATATTTTAAAAAGGTAGAAAAAGTTAAGAACACTCTGATGAAGACTGCAGGACAGTCGAAACTGTCAGGAAAATAAAGAAATTATATTAAAATTTTTTTTTGCATTAAAGTGTATACAAGGGGAGTTATTGTAAGCAATATATAGGTTATATTATATCAGAGTTTTATATATTTTTTTACTAATCTCTTAACAACATTTTTATTCTGATTTCTTTTTCACTGATCATTATTTTTCCATGGTACATATCAAACATCCATGCTTTTGATACACTGTGATCCTAGATTGCCTAAAATTTTATTCTGCATCAGTCAGACTTGAACAGAATATATTGTTTGAAAGGACATCTGTTCTTAAAGGTCACTAATTGTTTAACTAGAATCATATTCTAGTTTGAACATATACATCTTAGAGGTACTGATTCCATAGCTCAAAAAACTGCCTAATCAGCTGCAGTTTATTTGTGGTCCATTTTCTTAGCCTTTCTATAACATTGTCAAAAATTAAGTACTTGCAATATATTTTGTATTCTATCTAAACTCATGTTAGATCATTAAAAATTTACAATCATCTCTTTTGCTCCAAAATTTGGGAAAGTTTATCATTTTTTGATTGATAGACATCTATCAAAATTCAAATTGCAATGAACATTTTTAGTCCAATAATATCTATTTTCTTCCCATTATCTGCATAAATTCTTTGATTTTCTTCGTTTATCTAGTTTACAATGATTTCCAAGAGCAAATTTATATTATGTTTTGAATCTGTACTTTTTATAAGATGTTTTGTTTACTTAAGGTTGCACTATGAGATATTCAATCTAAATTTTGTTCTTTTTTAAGTAAGAACATATATTTTTGGTTCTGTATTTTCTTGACTCATATCTC
This sequence comes from Epiperipatus broadwayi, assembly GCA_028023455.1. Lineage (NCBI taxonomy): Eukaryota > Metazoa > Onychophora > Udeonychophora > Euonychophora > Peripatidae > Epiperipatus > Epiperipatus broadwayi. The sequence goes on from JAQFVV010012495.1 coordinate 2,254,182, forward strand.
TAGATATTGTAATATTTTCTGGTATTTTAAATTTAAAACTGCTATCCTTAATGCCAGAATCTGTCACCACAGCTTCTACAATGAAAATCTCTCATCATCCTCTGAAGTATAGTGGATTTCATTATATTTAAAATTGCTCATTTCTTCCAAAAAAATGATGAGCTCTTCAGATTTTAGAGATCTACAATTTTTCATTGTAAAAAAGGAAACAATTATATATATATATATATATATGTGTGTGTATATATATATATTGTAATGGTACAGATTCAGGGGTTGAACCTGGGGTGATAGAAAACCAACATCATCCCATGTCAATGGAAAAATATAAAATTTAAATATATATATATATAAATGATCATGAGAAATGACTCTGAGAAATCAGTGCAGCTAACTATAATAAGTATACATATAATTTTACTAGAATTAACCAAAGGTAATGCTCATTCATCATTACAGATGATCAACAATAAAAATAAATCAACAGTTAGTCTTGTGGCTGGATTTGAAATGGAACTTATAGATCAGGTTAATTATTTAGCTCTTGCCAGCTTGGATCAGATTATTTAAATATTAATTTGGATGCACAAACCTAAGGGCTAATCCATCAGAATACAACAGAATGAAAATAGTGCTGTAATACTAAAACATGTTCATCATCAGTGCTCTGGCCACTTAGTATCTTTAATGTACTGGCCAACTATAAACTTAATTTCTAATAAATACTAAACTAAATAAAAGGTAGTGCATGAAATTTAAAGGATATCCCCTTTGTGCCAACCCAGGATCATCATTAAGTGGATGCCCAGAAATCCTAAATACAAACCCCTTTTATATAACAGACCACTATGCATGAATCTAGCTCAAGAACAAAAGCTCTATAACTGTTGTGAACAAGAGATATAATACAATATATAATAATTTATATTTTAGGATTAAATAAATTCACTGGAATAATTTTAACAATGAAATATCAGTTTATTAATAACAATTAAAATGAAATTAAGGTCTGCTGAGTATGCCATAAATATAAATTCAGCATTCTGATTAATACACAAAAAATAAGCCATCACATTGTGATTTATATTATGTTCTAATAGGTTTACATAAAACATCTATATATCAGCACACAGACATATGGTATAATAATTTATGAACATATTTGAATTGTCATAAAATAATAAAATAATTAATTTTAATATATTGGTGTCTACCTGACATGAATCTATATAAGCTCACAGATGTGCTGTGACATGAGAATTGTCATATGATAATAAAAAAATAAGATCACAATTTAATAATACATGAATAATGACTGATTTACTATATATGTGTGAGCATATGGAAATGTGTGCACACATTGCCATTAATTTCATATATGTTAATTTGTCAAAAATAATAAAATTATTAAAAATATTAATTTTTCACAATTCCATGTTAAAAGTATACATAAAATTCACACATACATGTGTGTATAAATAAAAACATAATATTAATCAATTATTAATTTTTTCTTTTTTAAAAAAAAAAGTATTATGACATCTTTGCCAGGTTACTCTTGATTAATTATAAATGTCTTTTAAAAAAATACTCCAGCAAGTTTTTTTTCCCAATCTGGAAAGATTTTTGGAGCTTACTTTTTTTTCCGAAATAAAATTGTCTATGAATTAATCCTTTGTTTTTTTTAGACTTTTTATTCAAAAAAATTATTTACTTTTAAATTATAGATTTTAAATATCATTTTCACTAAAAAAATTATTTGAAGTAATACTAGTGACATTATATATATATATGTTATTTCTTATATATATATGACACAGCATGTTTATCTGTGATTCTCTGCATATAGATAAAACAGCATACATATAACTAATTCTTCAGCAAGCTGATGAGATCTCTGGGTCACTGGTCCCTTCTAAATAAGATTGGCTCATTGTTATCATCAGGAAAGATATAATCCAGTAACTTATGCATTCAATCAGCTCCATTTAGTCTAGAATTTGATAGACTTTAGGAAAGCCAGCTGCTTTAGTACACATTTTGGCTATGGAATACTGAAACCTGTGTCTTTCTTCTATGCAATCCAAACTTTACAATAGTGAACTAGTGGCAGCTGCTGAACTTGCACTTCTTTCCTTCAGTTATATTTTCATGGTAGTTTCTGTATAACTCTAAGAACTCCTCTAATCTTTTTTCCGACCCTTTTATAGACAAGATGGAATTAAAAAATACAGTAATTAAAAATAAATTTTCCTTATCTTGATTGAAAAAAGTTAATGACTTTTTTCAATTCAACCTAATCCCTCGAAAAACAACTTTGTGGAATTTTACCAAAATATGTTTTATAAGCTTTAATGAAAAAAAAGATTTGCTAATCAAAATACATAGTGGAATTTTATAATTACCAGTATATCAATTATAATGGTGCTATTAGTGAAGGACAGATTATCTAAATTATCTGTCATAATATGTCATTTTGGATGCAACAGATATTAGATGGCAGAATTCCTAAATACTATAGACAAACTTTATAAAGCAACTAAGGTAAACTAGCTGAGCAATCACAAGAGAATCTTATATAAATGCCATTGAAGTATGTAAAAGAAAACTAAGCAATTTCATTTCATGGAAGCAAAAAAAGCAGTAATAAAGTCCACCTGGAAGTTCAGAAAATAATTGAATAAGGTATTTATGAAGTTATCCAAACCCAAAGAATGTATTCTTGACAAATCAAGGAATCACCACATCCAGGTGCTGGAATAAGAAAGGATAGTAGCAGAGTTAGAAAGTGGATAAAAAATTTCATTCCAGCATATAGAAATAATCAGTGATTCTGTGAATGATAGAAAACATTCTAAATTACTAAGAATGAGATCACCATCACTGCTGAAAAATTATCTGAACAGATGATCTTTACAAAGGTAAGGTCAATATTTTTGATGATAATCCTAGATCTATTACAGAGACAAATGCTTTTATGGACAATTAAAAAAATACACCTTCTGCAAAATCAACCTAACAGAACAGAAGATGTCAAATAAACAAAATTAAATAGAATCAGTGAAAGATTGAATATGAGCTTCCTGTATATAAAAGCAAGAGTGACAAGATTATATAAGGGAGAAGTTAAAATAATCCAAAGAAGTCTGTGATGTCATCCAAAAGCTGAGTGTAAAATAAAATAGATTTTTACCTGTTTTTAAAGGAAACAAAAGTATATGACAGTAGCAAAAATGATCTTGACTCAAAATTTAATTGAATTTTTGGCATTTGAAATAAAGAACCTATATGCATATGATGAATGGTGAGTTGGTTGTGAGTGAATACCTTCATTTTATTTCCTATAAATAATAAAGAAAATTGATAATATACGTTTAGTGATATATAAAAAGTAGAATAGTTGATGGTTGTTAATCTCTATAATTATCTGGGAGATGTATACAGATGGTATCAAGATTGGGATTAAGCAGTGATGCATTCATGCTTACTGTATGGAAAGATGGCCATTCTTCTGTTGAATAGTATCTCAATTGAGATTTTCTGGTGTTATCTGTATACTAATTAAGTATTCCTGGGATAAGACCTTTAATTGGAGCAGCAGGAGACTTAGTGGATGGTGTTAATTCAGTTGATTGATTGATTTCAGATTTTTTCAAGTTAAGTTAATTTTACATATAGATATTGTAGTACTAATTCTCATTTCTAGCGCATGAGCATGCTATTTGTTGGAATGTATGATGCCATAATTGTGCATGAAATTAACTAGTGATCTAAAATTATAGGATTAGCAATAAGTGAATCAATCACAAAGATGTACAAATATGTATATATCATTGAGAAACCACTAAACATCACATGATCACCATCTCATGCTAGCACATAACTGTTAGTAAACAGGCAAAAACTCTCCATATAGTAGTGCCATCTTGTGCTAACCAGAGTAATCAATGGATGCCAGAAGGCTTGTGCACTAGATAGGGATTTTATGCACAAGCCTTTTGGCATCCGTTGATTACTCTGGTTAGCACAAGGTGGCATTACTATATGGAGAGTTTTTGCCTGTTTATCATTGAGAAACTCATGATTTAGTCTAATTAATTGAGAAAATTTGATCAGAAAAAAATTCATAAATATAAAATGAAATGGATACTCCCATTTCATTGCCTCAACATTTTAAGAGGGGATGATGTAATATTGTGAATTGGACTAGCTCTAGCATTGTCGGGCATGCAAGCAACATCATCTAATTAAACTTAAACTAAGGGATAGTTGAACATTTTAAATCATAATTAAATAATTATATAATTTAAATAATGTAGGATAAAATTACATATCTTATTCATAAAAATGATTTTGAATGTTAAAGACTTGTGTAACTTTGCACATATTAAAAGTAATATTGTTAGGAAGAAGTTTCTCATAGTATCTTTTAGACCAGATAATAGAGAATACAATTATATAAATAAAATATAAAATAGGTAAAAATTAAATAATGTGAATTGTTTCCAGAAAGTTAGAAATGAATTTCGAATTTAAAATAAATTATGTTGTGTGAATCTATTCAACAATTTAATTAAAGTTAAATTTAATTGACCAACATGTAATTATATGAGTTAATTAAAGAAAAACAAAAGAAAGAAAAGCAGTAATTAATAATCATTACTGAAAAGGAAATAAGAAAAAAGAAAAAAGAAGAATTAATGGATAATGAAAAACAAGAATAAAGGCAAGAAACAAGTGGGGCTCTTGGAACAGATTATCCTTCAGGTATAGACTATGTAAGAGAAAAGGAGATAAACATCTGAAAAAAGCTAAAGCATATAACACAAACTCATATACAGTAGAGCTTACCAACTACACTGTATCTAACTATAGAGTTTCAATTATATACTACCCAAAACAATGTAAACAAATGAAAATATAAATAAACAAAAAACTAAACATTACATAATCACCATCTCTTATACTAGCACATAACTGTTATTAAACAAGCAAAACTCTTCATACAGTAGTGCCACTCTGTGCCAACCAGAGTAATTAATGGATGCCAGAAAGCTTGTGCATAAATTATTAAAATTTGGTATTTGGCAGCCATTTTCTTCTCTGAGCACTATATGATTATACAAATATATATAATTTCTTTAGTTTATGCTAAAAGCACATTCATTTTCTTTTTCCTTTATTATCCTTTCCATACCTGATAAGCTATATTTGGCATAATGAAATATTTTCTGGCCATAATGCTACAAGTTTTACAAAATACTAAAAGTAGAAACTGTTTTAAAAACATTAAAATTTCTTGATAACAAGATCACTATATTATGTTTTTATAAGAGAAAATAGTTATTAAAAAAAAGAATGTCACCCAATGTATACTTAATAGATATGAAAATCAACACTTGACTATTTATTTTAAAAATAAAAATATAGAAGTTATTTTTCTTATTTCAGTAAATGTATGATTGTACACACACTCAACAATATATATATATATCCTATCACTTTATTATTAATAACTACATTATTAATATTTTTAAAATTTTGTTTATACTATATTCCTGATTTATATTATTACTATATGTATAAAAAATATTTGTATTATATATATTTGTATGTTGAAAAGTACTGCGCACCTGTAGTTCAATAAACAATATGTATTCTATTCTAATCACTGTTTATCAACAAAATATGAGCTATTATGCACTATATACATTCAATGTGAAGAGGGACATAGAACAAAATGTAGTGTCATTCACAACTCCATTGTAGCTTATAGAATTAAATTAATATACTACACAGGCTTAAACCCGCATATATATGTAATGTATGCGGGATTCGAACTCAGACTTTCACATGACCCTCAACTCTCCATGCCATCTCATATTGCTGACCTGCCTGATCACATACATGTGGAAAAGATAAATAATCATCAATATCCGAATTTTGTGCTAAACCAGCACTCATCAACTGGTCCAGATTACCATCTCCACACATATATACAATCAGTGCTCAGCTTTATATTAAGATAGCCAATCTTCATACTTTAATTTGTCAAAATGTGAAAAGATTCCTGCTTTTGTTTTGTTAGAGATATTTATTATCTGAAACTATAATTGTTAAGGCATTTTTCATTAATGATTCAAACTCAGCATGGATAAAAATAATGTATTAAATTATCCACATAAACAATGTCACCTTATCAACTTTAAACAAACATCTATAAGGTGTCTGGAGATGAAGAATTAAAATATAAACTTACTTGTCCATGGAAAAACAGTTTCTCATAATCTATCGCCTGCATTAAGAAGGTTCCAAACTGAATCAGCTAAATGTTATGAACTCATTTTATATGGCATTGAAACCACAGACTGAACAATCTAATAAGCTTACTAAATTATTCAGAAAAAAGTAGCCATGGTAAGATCATTTTAACTTTGTAAAGATAGAAATATATACTCATATTCTTCTCCTTTACTTTCTTTGCATTTCTTCATATAAATTGCTTATAATAACTTCTCTCATATACACTATAATGCAAAAAAAAAATTTTAATAAAACTTTATTTTTTTGCAGTTTCGACTGTCCAGCAGTCTTCATCAGAGCTTCTCAAGTTCATTGGAGGACATGCAGGGTTGGTAGTAATAATTTGTTATGATCATACACATTAAGTTCTCCAAAAGTAAACTTTGTCTTTAAAGAATTGGTGCCTCATAGTTTTATTTATTAAAACAGAAAAATAAATAAAATACTTTTGGGAGAACTTGTACTTAAATTATGTATCATTATTCTCACATTGATTAAAATTTATATATATGAATTGAATCATTTTACTCAAATTTTATTAACTATTCATCTTCTATCTAATATATACGTTTATTTGAATTAGGATTTACAATATATATTTATTATATTGTAAATCATATATATCCAGATTCAAACATATGGACCATTATAAAATTGTTTACTGTGGCATAAATTATTCATTACAATATATATATTAAAGGCAAACACTCGATTAGTATTTCATATAAATGCCCATGGATTTTGGAATTAAATCTGATTCAAGTTACCCAGAAAGCTAACTTTTATATGTGGATAGATTCAAATTCTCTCTGAAAGCAAATAAATAGAATCAATTTAAATTATAGTATAAATTTTGATGTGTGTGATGGTTATATTCTAATAATCCTCCTTTCCTTTTTATAATTGATAAAATCTTACTATTGTGTAGTATGCTACAAAAGATGTGTTATAAATATACATATTAAAACCAAATTGATAAACACTTTTTATTATTTGATTGTACATAACTTAATAAAAAAATTCGGAGTTTTTTTTTACAAATATATGTACTAAAAAAAAAAAATGTTCCACTCTTTGAATTTCAGTTTAGAATTAGAAGCATTTTAAATGCGCTTAAATTTTATGAGTGTTAATAATTTTTTTTTTCCCTGTTGTTTTTTTTTTTTTTGTTTGTCTATTGTTTCATTGTGAATCTTTTAGAAGTTTGGGATACCACATAATGACTATGGTTTTATCTGATTTCTTGTGAAATTTCACAAATCGTTTGAATATTAATGTCTTGAGCATTAGGATTAAAAGCTTCCTTCATGTTCATTTTATGATTTTTTTACCTGACACAGAGGGGATAGCAATGAGGTCTGACACCAGAACATGGTTATTGTACACATTACCCAATATTGTCAAAAGTTATTATAGAAGTAACTCATGATTGAAGATCACTTGATTAATCTCTAAAAGATGTTGAAAAAGAGGTTCAATGTGTCCAAGCTTGAGCCAAGATTAATAAATTATTCTAGTTCCAAATATTAACAATCGAAAATCCATTGTAAATTGTAATGGACTAAGATTATTAGAATAGAGATGAATCAAATCATTAACTAAAAAGATAATCTTATGCTTCATTTAAATTATAACAGGTAACCTAGAGATGGGTTAGAAGGCAAAGAAGTCAGAGTTTATACTAATTAGAATATATGCTCTTTGATTTATCGACACATGAAAATATTAAAAAATGTCAAGCATTGGTGGCCTAGTGGTTAGCATAGCTGCCTTACAAGCAGCTGGCCCAGGTTCGCTTCCTGGGCATGCTTTGACATATAAAAAATATATGTATTAAAAAATTGTTACCCTTCTTACTATGATGGCACTAACTTGAGTCAGGAAATGTGGGTCTACCTATGCACAGAAACAAACTCTTCCTAATTCATTTTTACTCAAATACTTTAAAATATAAAAAAAATTATATTTAAATTTAAAAGACAAAAAAAAAAATGAAATCAGTAGATTCAAATAGTATCAAGATAGAAAATCCAAAAACTCGAATTATCAGGATATGATCTGAAAAAGGATAAATGGGTAGGCTTAAGTAAGCTATGGTCAAAGTCCTAGATTCCTTCATAATTTGTAAAAAAAATAAATAGTATAATTTAAAAATACAGTGGGGCTGAGATGCCCAAAAATAATGATTCGTCCTGGCATTACTTGGGGCTTCTTTTGCACTAGCATATTCTGCTGGTGAATAGTATGTCTCTGTATGGAAAAAAAGCTCTCATATTAAACATCTACATAATCAATTAAATGTTTCCACAAGCTATGTTAGTTGTACACTCAAGTCTACTCCTTTGCCTTGACTTCATTCATTTTTCCATCAGAAATTCCTTCTCAGAAAATGTATAAAAAAGATGCTAACAACTCAAGATAAGGTTTCACCACTTAAGACTCAAAAATCAAGTGTTTTTTGGATAATAATCAAGAATTATTGAGTAAAAAATAGAGTTCTTACGATGTTTCAAAGAAATGTCTTTCTTCAGGTCCAACAATGAAAATTGCTGGATTTAATTTTTCTAGATGTAATTGGAATCTCATCAACAGATTCAGGGTCATTGGATTCTTCTGTTTCCTAAATGGAATTTAACATTCATTGATCTATGTAAATATGGACAAACATAAACAATGAGCCACATAGTTAATGACTGTCAAATTTATGGCCGCAGTGGCAAAATTGAAGAATTTAATAGTCAGAAACGGTTCTATGGTTCTGATCGTAATCTCTACAAGTTTCTTTATAATATTTTGTTAATGGTAAACTATGGAAAAGAAAATATATATGCTAAGCATTAATACTCCTTATTACTTAAGAGATATTATTTATTCACCTGGAGGAAGGAAAGAAAAGTAATAAACAGAATAAAAATAAAGGATAAGATTTACAAAAATTGTCATTCCTGGCATTGTTTAATTACTACTTAAATCTAAAAATGATTCTGCAATCCAATATATGAGTGTGGGATAACTGCCAAACAAACCACATCATAAGAACATGATTTGCGATATGGAGTGAAAGAGATTAGTAAAATAAGAGTAAGAATCCTTATTAGAATATAATTATTATCACGTTTATTTAGTGACAGCAGATAGTCATATGCAGAGCCAATGTATATTTTAGACAATACATGAATTGAGATTATACACATTGCATCCATACACAATAACTTGTTTCGTTCAGCTTTCTTTATTATTTTTAAAATATTATGTGATCACAATAATGTGATGTTTTGTTGGAAGAATAGTAACTTAATAGAAAAAATCTATGTTTCATTTTGCATTACTAAGATATTCTTCCTATTATTTCTTTGTATGTCAGATTATACTTAAAAGCTTTTAAAATACTCTTCTGAGTCATACTATATAGAAAGTAGGTTGAAGTAAAGAAGGGTTCCCCTCTTTTCTTCCAATGTGTAAGCTTGTAGTTAAGACCTATAGAGGTCCCTACCTTCACATTTTCAACCGCACATGCTTTGGGTTTATTGCCTTAGTAAATATAACTTACTAGTGCTAATGGGAACTTTTCTCTTGTTTTATTTAAATATAAATCATTTGTGGATCTAACTTGCAATTTAGTGTTTCTTTGGTGTGTGTGTCTCTCATTTCTATTTAAAATGCAACCCATTTCTAGAAGTTATGTAGAATGATTTCTTATTATTGCTGAAATGAAGTTTGATTTGATAAAAGCACGAAAAGGTTTTTTTCTGGAGTTTTGTTTCTCTTTTAATTTTTTATTAATCCTGAAGATAAAGATGTTGATGAAGGATTAGTCAGAGACATGACTAATGGCAATCAAAAGTTATTGTGCAAGTGAAGTGAATGAATGTTAACAAATCAATCCTTATAACAATGGCCGAACCAGGTAAGGCCACCAGGGTAGTTTAATTCCAATAGCTAAATAGAATTGGTCTGGTAGCCTTTGTATACTAAATTGTAAAAACCAATCAATACAACTGTGTAACTTGAATAATTTTTACACTGAAGCCAAATTACTGATTAAAAATGGATCAAACCTATATCCTTTTTATCTCAATTGAAGCACATAACAAAGAATAATAGGCAAATTTGAATGTACTTGCAGAAATGAAGGGAGATATAAAAAATATGCACAAAAAAAAAAATTAGAAACTGAACAGAAAAAAAAAACTAAATGTCTAAACACAAAATAAATAGATATATAATAAAAATAAATAATCAAAAGGCTTTATTTATTGTGTGTGGCAGTTCGTAAAAAATTCAAGTACTGGGAACTTCAGAATTAGAATCGATCTAATAACTTCATGCTCCAGAGGCTGAGACTAAATCGCACAGAGTAATTATATATAAGTGAAGCAATAACCGATTGGAATACATTTTAACTAACAAAGATAGTAATAAAAGATGTAAAATAAGAATTATTACAAATAAAGCTGGTGAAAAAAATATTTAACAGTTGATAGTCTAAATTTCACAAAAATTGTAAACTAGAACTTTCAAAATGTTTTAAATACTAAGAGACTTTGAAGATTACACCATTCTCTATAGAGATAGAAGCAATTGGCCAGTAACATTTTTATTAAAACAAGGCAATAAATATATATATAAAAAAAAAATATTAAAATAATTTATCAAATTACTCATTCACAGAGATATAATTTCTGAATTTTAGTAAAATGAAACCAACAATAACAGTGACTTAAAAAATATATAATGATGACAAAAAAATATACTTTAATGCAAAAACATTTTTTTAATAAAACTTTTTTATTTTCCTGACAGTTTCGACTATCCACCAGTCGTCATCAGAGCTTCTCAAATAAAGAAGTTTTATTAAAAAAATTTTTTTGCATTAAAGTGTATATGGGAGAAGTTATTATAAGCAATATATATGAATATGAATATATGAAGAAATGCAAAGAAAGTAAAGAAGAATAAGAGTATATACTTCTAATAAAAAAAAGTCCCAAGTTGTTTGAGCAAAAAAGTAGCATGATAGTGTTTTCAAAAAAAGCAGTTGACATAATTTGCATACACTAATGATAAACGCTAATGAAATAGCAGACCGATGAATAATGCATGAGATACTGATATTTAAGAAAGAAAATTTTTAAATGTTTGAAACAACAGATTTATCAGTTCTACATAAAATATTTTCTCTATCTATTACTAATTATCTATAACCAAAAAGACAATTGCATTTAAAAATAGTTATAGCATCTTTTATTTACCTTCCTTACAAAATGTAGGATACTTCAAAAAAAAAAATTACTTTGACTGATAAAATATATCTAGTTGGTATTTACGTAGTTTGTCTGCCAGAAAGCTTGCCATCTAATTTTATTTTAAATTATCCATTTTCACAGGCTTTTAACACATGGTAGTGAACAATATGGCTGACTCTAGGTTATCATATAAAGAACACGAAAGTTCAAAGGGTTGTAATTAAATTTTAATTACTGGAAATGCAGTAAAGAAAATAAAATAAAACATGATTAAGCAAACTATAACAAAAAAGCAGACAGACATCACATTTTCCAATCCATAATTTTGAAAATATTCCATAAAAACATACAAAAATTCAAAGCATTGTAATTAAAAAGTTTTTTAATGTAAATTCAGTACACTAACTGTAAACTAATCTCAATGCATTCACCCAAATGATGTTTTAGAGCTTTCTAACCATATTCCTTTTCAAAACAGATAGTTGCTTAGAACATGTTTGCACACAACACTACCATTGTGTCTCCATTCACACATCAGCTGGGCATTATCCTGCAATTTTGAAAATATTCTACTGCATCTTATTCTGTCGATGAAAGATTGAAAAATTTTAATCATATTTACAAAAATGATAAAGCAAAAAAAAAAATAATGAAAAAAATCAGCATTTGTTAATAAATGTCAACAAAAAAATAACATTAATTTTAACGTGTTATCCATTCGCCTCGTGTTAACATTTGGGCATTATGTTGTGAATGGAATTTATTAAAAAATGAATTCAAATTTTTTTAAATTGACTCAATTTAGAATATATTTTTTAATAAATTCCATTCACAACGTAATGTCCAAATGTTAACATGAGGTAAACAAATAACAAATGGTCAAAATTTAACATTTTTTTGTTGACATTCTTTAAGACATGCTGATTTGTTTTAACATTTCTTTATTGCTTCATCATATGATTAAAATTTGGAATCTTTCATCAACAGAATAAGATACAATGGAATATTTTCAAAATTGCAGAATAGTTCCGGCCTGAAAAGTATGTGATAATGGTCATGATATTACACTTTATGTGTGAACAAATATGCAATGGCAGTGTTATGTGCAAACATGTTCTAAGTACCTGTTTAAAAAGGAATGTGGTTAGAAGGCTCCAAAACATTGTTTGTGAATGCAGAGATTAGTTTACAGCTTGTGTAATGAATTTACATTAAAAAATTTTTTAATTACAACCCTCTGGATTTTTATATGTTTTTCAGTGCAATGTTTTCAAAATTATGAGATAGTAAATTAGATATTTGTCTGCATCTTTGTTATAGTTTTCTTAATCATGTTTTATTTTTATTTTCTTTACTACATTTACATTAAAAAGGTTTTTAATTAAAACCCTTTGGACTTTTGTATTTTTTTATCATTTTAATAAATAAAAAAAAACATAAATATTGAATATGATAATTTAGAGTCAGCCATATTGTTTATACCATGTGTTGGAAGCCCCTGAAAATGGATAATTTAAAATAAAACCAATGGAAAGCTTTCCAGTAGACAAACTACATAAATACTAAATAGTCTAATATAAAATGTGAAACTGTCAAATTTCATGAAGTTAGAAAAAAAAAGAGGAATTACAGGGGGAAAAAAATGATTTAAAAAGAGACTATATATTTTATTGTAAAGATTTTGGAAGTACAAATGTAGTGGAATTTAAGTACTTGCGAGTTTTCCAGTAAACCAAGATGGTACCCAGCATTTTTGATAAATGTACAGTTTCAAGGGCCTGTAATCTCCTGAACATGTGTCAGTTGTTAAATTAAAACAAAATTAATAAATCAACTGATAAATTTAAAAAAAGAAACAAATTCAGATAAATTTCATTAAGAAGCTTTATTTCAAGTATAATATGGGAAGCGATGAGATGCTCTTAACATTGTCGTAACTTTGGTTCAATTCAGCAATTTTTTTTTCTCACCAGTTTTTTTAGTAAATTGTCATAATGATAAAAATTTCAGACCTTCCTGTCACAGAACTTGATGCAGTGGACTATTTCCTGCCCTCTCAAAGTGTACATTAATGGTCATGATATGATTGTAACCATATCAACAGTATATTGTATTCATATAATTTTTTTCATTTTTCTGTTAATAAGTTAATCCAAAAAAAAAAAAAAATGAAAGTAAACTGTAAACGTTGTAATTAGTTTTTCCATAATGATTTCTTTTTTTAAAATAAGAGTAAGCAAAAATAAAATGTAATTATTAAATATGATATTTCCTAGCAGGTATTTTTTATGTAAACATTTTCGGAAGGCCGCCAAAACTGTATATTTATTAAAAATACAGGCTGCCATCTTAGTTTACTTGAAAACTCATAAGTGATGGAATTCATTATGAATAAAAAAAATGTAAGAACATCATGAAGATTGATGATATATCATATAGTAATAAAATTAATTATTCAATTTAATGGCAGACACCACATTCAGATAATTACATCCAATGAAGTCTCATTCTGATGATGAACTAGAGACTTTTTATTTAGATATACGGAATTCTTTTATCAAACCAAACAATACTTTATAATTATCATGAAGTTTTTATTGTGAAAATTGGAAAACAATTGAAAGATGAAAATACTGTGAATAAATTTGGATAAGGAGACAATAATGAAGGAAATAGATTTGTAAAATTTGAGGGGGAAAAAAATCTTGATTGTATGAATTTCATTTTTTTTTAAAAAAAAAAAATCTAAAGTGGACACAAATATTGCATGAATCCAAATGAATAAAAAGCATAGTTGGATTATGCTTTGACTATAATATATTTCATATATTCAATACAGGAAATAATCATCATTCATTGAGATATAAATACATGTTAATACAAAACTAGAGAAACAAAAACTACCGAGAAAAATAGTATATAATATTCCAGCAAGTCTAAACTAGAATTTTCAAACCGTTGAAAAAATTTAAGACTTCAATAATAACTCAGATTTGAACAAATTCAATAAGAAAATCGATCCTCTACAATGATTTAGCTAAGTTGGTACAAAAATGTACATTTCAAAAACAAATTTTCAGTTAAGATATGGCAATGTGTGAAGATAAATAAGGCATAAAGAAATACTTAAGAATAATCCATTTAAGAAAATTGAATCTGAAATTTCTGTAAAATGGTACAAGAAAAGATTTAATAATGATATAAAGAAATATAACTGAGAAATGATAATGAGAACTATAGAAAAGAATAATCTTAAAACTATAACAATTGGCATCGGAAGTAAAATTGCTTCAATAGTAAAAATAATGGTACTATTTCTAATAAAAGATATTACAAAATGTAAGGATGAATTCTATAAAAAAAAAAACTATAAAATAATAAGAATAAAAAAACAAAACATGCTTAAAATTATAACTTCTGTAATGTCAAGTAATTTAAATAAAGAGGTAAGATAAGTCAAGCATTGGTGGTCAAGAGGTCAGTGCAACTGCCTTTCAAGCAGTTGCCCGGGTTGCAGGTTTGCTTCCCGGCCGATGCTATGATACATGAAAAAAAAAAAGAGGTAAGATAAATTAACTGAATCTATTAAAAATGAAAAAGCTCCAAGAAATGATGTATCTTTAAAAAAAAAAAAAAGGTGAAGAAATAAATTGGTCAAGCTATATAACAAACATTTAAAGACTTACCAGATGGTGGTAAGTCAGTGGTGGTATGAAAAGATGAGACCGATCAGTCTTCTGTTCTATACAAAATCTTTACTTAGACCATTGTAACCCGTCTAGAATTGATTTCAGGTTGAACCACAAAAACAAATTGGATTTAAGTGTTTTAGCATAGTAGATCATACCAAATATTAAGAAAATCGGCAGAGTCATTGAATATAAGTTATTATTAAGCATAGAATTTACCGATTATGAAAAGGCATTCCACTTTATAAGCATTTTTGCATTGATTAAATATTTGAAATAACAAGATACAGATTCAGAATATTGACCAAATTATCACAATGCATACTGACATTAAAAAAATTATCAAGGGTACAAGATTGAGTGATTCTGAATTTACACAACTTTTTATTGCAGTTTTATGGGAAATATTTTGCGAAATAAAATAGAAAACTAAGGAAATAAAAATAATTTATTTGAATCATCTAGATTTGCAGATAATTTGCATATGTTTTTACAAATTATTCTTCAGAGCTCAAGAAATGGTGGATGGTTACCAGAAAGCAGATACAAAATGAAGATTGACACTTGTGAATTAGAAGAAATTAAGGAATTATAAATAATACAGATAGAAATAATGAATGAATTATTATCTGAAATTAAACTAGGAGAGCTTTGTTAGAAGTAATCTAATATTAAAGTAGAAAGGTTCTTAATAGATGTGCTTTTCCAGTTTTTCCATATGATTTAAACTTGGTTGCTTAACAGAAGATCGATAGGGATTTCATCACAAAATAAAGTACAAAGTGGTAAGAATTAGGAATAACAAAAAGAAATCGCAAGCACCCTACATGAATGAATGAACTGCAGTAATCACTGATATTTCTGAAAGAATTAAGAGGCTGAAATAGAGCTAAAATGAATATGTAACTAGAAAACAGTCATTGATATTATAATCTATATTCCAAGAAACTTTAAATGATCTAGAAAACTAAATGTGAGATGGATGGATAAATAAATTTGCTGAAGTAATGTGAAGAGCTTCATATCAGAGAAACTGGACTAAATTTGGAAAAAACCATGATCTATAATGGTTGAAAATATTGGCAATAGTTAATCATATTCAAATACTAAGCGAAGTTATAGACAGAAACTATGCCTATTAATTGTTCTTTTAATCCAAATTTGTAGATTATGAAATACATTTGAATTTTAGAACATCATGATATAGATCCAGGATGTTACCAAATTTTGAACAATATTTTATCAAAATGCAAAAATTGAATAAACTATATGGTAATAATAAGAAAATTAAAACACATGTAAATTATAATGATTCCATCCCTCAAAAACTTTTTTATAAATCTATTCTATGACATTTGGTCGAATGAACAAATTAAAGTGTGAAACAAAAGAAATTAAAATGAATAAAAATACTGCCACATAAGCAGATGATATGATTTTCACAACTAATTCTTCAGAACTACAGCAGCAATCATATAAAAGCAACAAAATAGGAACAATGATAAACATTAAAATCTTGGGCGATGACTTTTCTAAAAGCAAAATTCCCACTGGTGGACAATATTCAATTAGAAATTAACAACTATAAATAATTCGATCCATTTATTAGTACAGATATTACTGAATTAAAACTTGGATAAATAGCTTTCAGATAAAATAAAACATTAACGAAAAATATATCTATTGTTAGTCTGAAAGTTAATAAAAATGGCATTTTACTAATAGCTATATTTTTGGACTATTTCTATCATCTTGTTGAATTATTTAATATTTTTAGAAAAATTCAAAAATATCTTTCATTCAAGAACGAATAATAACAGACGTTAGTATAAAATACGCTTCAAGTGATGTTTCTCATCTTTTATAGGTATTGATGCCCTGATCAAATAACAATCTAGCACTGGGAATTGAACCAATGATGTTTAGATTCATAACTACTGAACTTAAAATGCCTTTAGCAGATTCGCTTAGTTCAGCGGTAGGCAATTAGCAGCCCGAGGCCACATGCGACCCGCCAAGACAATCAGAAAAATCTACATTGAACTGAAATTTCCTTTCCATGTGTGACCGAAGATTTGTCTCATATTTTCCACCAGGATGGCCACGTCAATGCACATGCACAGATACGATGTGCAGTGCTTTTCAGTTGATCTGGTTAATTCAATTTTGTCTTTGCATTAGCAAATATATACATTTCCAAATTTAGTGAGACCATGAACCCTCCGAAAAAATGTAAAATCGGTGATGAATGTCATGTGTTTAATGAAGAATGGACAAACAAATACTTTTTTGGTAATACAGGGAATAAAGCAGTGTGTTTATTGTGTCATGAAAGAAGGGTGCGGACCTCCGCTAACCTTCGCTTCCACAAAGTGGCCCCCTGGCTTAGTTGATCAAAACTTCTCTTTAATTTGCGGTATTCAGACTATCACTATCGTGTAGCATTACTTGAAGTAAAAAAGAAAAATGCCAATTAAAACATTATGTTCTAGTCTGACCTTTGTGCTAGTATTAAGTTAAAAGGTATTTGGAAAAATATAAGTGAAATTCGAATTTTTCTAAAAATATTTAATAGTTCAATTACATGATTGAATTAGTCCAACATATAATTACAAATATATTATGTATCTGCGGAGAAAATAATTTTTAATGTGCTTTATCAATTCTAATTTGTGAGATTAAGATGTGGATACCTAAGAGAGGAGTAAAACCAAGATATGCATGGATGAAAGAACAAAAAAGGATTAGTAAAGTATAAAGCAATCAAAATGAAGTTGACAGTCATAATGCTTTAAAAATGACTATGGATAGACAACTTAATTCGTAAAAAGAATCCCAAATGACAGTAAAATCTAAATAGGCCATAAACCTGTCAGATGTTCACCCTATGATAAAATGTTTGAAAATGATCAACTATAATCTGTACTTTGAATTTTGTGTGAATCATCTCAACATATAGGCATTATGCACAGAGTACATATATAACATCTGTGCACTAGCTTCAAATCCGAATTACATTTTGTTAGCTCAGAAATATTTATTCCCTGGTTTAGTTTGTTGCTTTAATAAAAATTCTTTCTAAAAATAAACATTTTTCTATAAATGTATTTTATATACTGTGAAATCTAATAATGAATTTACTATTTTTAATAAGACTACAAAAGTTTAAATTTTTATTACAGGCAATCTAGGAAGAAAGTATACATATATGAACAAAATATCAAGCACAACCTGTTTTTCGAAATAATAATCAATTTATTACCACAATATCATATGTATATAAAAAAAAATAGCAATGCAATGCAATACCTATGATAAAATGTATTAATTCGCGGTCAATTATTTCTTAGAACATACCATATTACAACCATTTACAAGGATATATTCTCGCAGTGTGTAAAATATTTCCTTTTATATATACACACAGACAAGCATATGCAATAATAATTCAAATCCCCATATAATTATATATATTTTGCAATACTGAAATATAAAAATATTTTCTGATCCAAATATACAAATCGTGGATTTTTCAACTCGACATTAAGAAATGAAAAATACTACGCTTTCAGTTCATCCGGACAATCGGGTTGCTGCGTGGGATGAGATACTTTAAAACAGTCTAGCTTGTTTAATTCGTCGTTGATTTTTGAAATCAATGGAAATTTAGACATATCCACATTGAATCTTTTAGCATTAAAAATTTGGGGAACTAGACATAAATCAGCCATTGTTACCGTATTCCCAAAACAATACTTTCCTGATGTTTCGGAAAGAATTTTTTCTAATCCTTGAAATCCTTTAGTGATCCAATATTTGGGCCACTCCTGCCGTCTATTTTCATCCAAGTATAATAATACTTGTAAATTTTGAATAGGTTGAATATCCGAAACAATAGCTTGAACTATGGTTCTTACCTTCGCTCTAGAAACTGCATCTTTAGGTAATAAGGGAGGTTCGGGTCGTGTTTCTTCTAAGTATTCTAAAATACTGACTGATTGGTGCAAAGTGTGTCCATCGATTACCAATGCAGGTACTTTTTCTAATGGATTGACTTTTTTATATTCTTCAGAATGTTGATGGCCTCCGTCCTTTAATAAGTCGACAAATTTTGTATCGTATTCTATGCCTTTATAAGCCAAAGCAGCTCTTATTCGCCAGGAACATGAACTTCTAAAGTAAGTAAATAAAAGCGGTTTGTTTGCCATTTTAATTAGTCGAACCTGTTGATTCACGTTAAATTCGTCTTTGGGGTGTAAACAAAATTGCTCTTAATATGTAATAGTACCAATAAAATAGTTTTACATATAGTTGTTTTATTTTTCAAATTTAAACAATTGCAACCTTCGGACTTAAAACTTGAAATCAAAAACACGTTATAATTACTGTCACATGATTTTTTTTTAATGAAATATACTGACATCTAATGTTATTTCCAGAAACTAAAATAAGTTTAAAAAACAGTAAATGAATTAGCAGTTGTAATTAACAAAACGCATCATTTGAATTAATGGCAAAAGAGAAAAACAATTAAATTTAAAAAAAACATTTGACATAGTGACTTCCAAGCGATTATTACATTACTTATTTTTTTAAAAGTTATTTCTAAATTAAATATCAAAACTAAGAAAAAAAAACCTAGAATGGGGGGGGGGGGTTTGTCCAAGTCAAAACTACTTTTTATCCTTTAAAAAAATATTAAGCTATTATAAAGAAAAGTAATTTAACACCATCTGTTTTTAATATTCTATAACTAGGTTTTGTACTATTTAATTGATCTTTGTTATCTTCTATTAAACTATATTTTCTTTTCCAAAATTTATGCAGGCCAGATCCTTTTTGTGGAATTTAAATTATCTTTTTAAATTAGATTAGGACGAAAAATATTACATAGTAATGATTAATTTCGTTGAGTTTTATTCTTTTTCAAAAAAAAAAATAATTGTTTTACATCTGCTACTAGAAATCCGACTCTCTTAAAAATATAATTACGAAACAATTCCAATAGATAGGTGATTTATATTATAATCAACTGGTGCCGATATTGTACATGCTCTATACTCACTTTTCATTTTAGTTTCTGCTTTTACATACTGAGTGGAGCCACCAAAGCTATATTATAACTAATCGATAAATTGAAAATTTACTTGTATTTCATAATTGAAAAATTGAACTTTTTTGCCATACCATTAAACAATTTTTTTAATTTTTATAAAGTAATCTAAAAATAAATATATAAATACTAGAACATATGTTTGTACTTTTACATTCATCTGCATTTAAATAGTGATTGAAAAATTGAACGTTTATACTTATTTTGTAATTGAAAAATAGAACATTTTCCCATAATGTTAAATAGCCTATTTAATTTTTATAAAGTGAATATATTTGTTAATAATTTTTATTAGTCATTTATTACACTAGAGATTATCCAATAATGATTGATATTTCCATTGTGAAAGTTTAACTATACCATTGTCATGCAAGGTAGGAAGTGTTTTCAATCCTCTTTAAACACCTTGTGGAAGGATGTAATCATAAACATATGACCAAATACATATGAAATGAAATATATCTATGATCCACAAGATTCACATTTCATAGAGTGAAAATTTCACTACAAAAATATTATGAATATATTTATATTTTTACAATAATAAAATATTGTTTGTTTGATTTTTATAAAATAGTTTCAAAATAAATTGAATATTTTTTGACAGTTGTTATTGTCCAATGATCAGAAAATGGGATAAGGGGGACTTTTTATAAAAGGATATCAAGATTAACTCAATTAAATGTAATCTGTTTTTTCACAAATATTATTATCCATTGATCGAGGAATGGGGGGGTGGGGCTCATGATCAGAAAGGACGAAAACAACTAAGTCTGTTCATTTATAAATCCTCCAAAAACACTTCTCTTCAATCTATTCTAGAACCATCTGCTATAAACCTGAGTAATCATCACTGGATTTTAGATATGGTAATATCTTTATCCTAATGCTCTTATGCATTTAACAATTACTTTTTGTTAATTTTTACTACTCGAGCTAATTGCCTGAAATTGGAAAAAAATCCAAGTGAAAAAGGTGGCATGTGGAATATAAAACATTGGCCACTCTGTAGAAATATATAATCCTGTCAAAAATTTTGCCAGCATAAAACCACATTGTTGCACATTATTATTATCATAATAAAATGAAGGGTATTCCCTTTTCTTATAAATACTATTCATATTCTCTTAATATTACTATTTGTAATCAATATAAGATTCATTAAAACACAGGCAAAAGTCTCCATACAATATAGCCACCCTGTGAATGCCAGAATAATCATTAGATGCAAAACAGAATGTGCATAAACCCTATATAGTGCCTATCCCCAGTCTAATGTCTTTCTTGTTGTTTCATCAATGAAGAGCCTTGTATCTGAGAGCACTGCACCTAGATCTTAGGATCTCATGCAATTCTCTAGAAGTCACCTTTTACTTTTTCAGTTAACTATAAAACTATGAGTCCAAAATGAAAACACATTAATGTTTTCAATCCAAGCTAATGGAATATAACCATTCTCAGTACACACAGGGGGGAATTTGCACAAATTAAATAAATGGAGCACAAACAATATATTAGATATAAAAAGGCTATCATTTACACTTAAAAATCAATTATGTGCTGGTTTTCCATTTAACTACTATTTATCTTTTATTTATTCATAACTATTTCTTTGACTACATTTAATGGAACAACGCAACATTATCATCACCCCTTTAATCAATATACAGTTAGTACATTTATTCAGTCAAACAATATCTTTATATAGTTATGAATTACACCTAAATGTCATTTCTAATTAAGAAATGGTATCTGACCAAAAAATAAATTTAGATCTATACACCTCTCTCTTGTTAGTTGCTTCCATATTCCTCAAATTTCTCAAAGGCAATGCACAAATTCAAAAAGATAGTTATAAAGTTTAAACTTATTTGACTGAAAGAGAATGAAATGAAATCACACACACACACAAAACAGATTTTAACAATAACTTAAACACCTTATGTCATATACATTTAGAACATACATTTAAACATCAAATATAAATTGATATTAGCAAATAAATACAACAGAAAATTACATTTAAATTTAATTAATAAGAATAATAAATTATATTGGTTTATGGCATTTTTAATTACTAAAGTAATCAATGAAATAAAATTTAATCTTAGCCAAAATCATTAGCTAATTAGATTAGACCAGTTTTTGTAAAATTTCATGACACTATGTTTAGGAAGATTTGGTTACTATTAAATGTATATATGTGATCATTAACAAATATTAAATTCTTAATATCTTTATAGCAGATAAAGGTAATTATTGTTCTGACATAAATAACAACATAGATCTTACAAATTGACCACTATCTTTTACTGAGGAAGGCAATAGTTGATTTTCCACAGGAGGATTACAATCTCTTCTCTACATTATCTGGAATCCAAATTGGCATACACTGAAATGTTAACACTGCATTCTTCTTGGTTTCATTTCTTCATAAATGTTGTCATCATAGAATGCTAGCTATTAACAGTTCTTTGGTTATAATTGCTCCAGAACTTCTGTAGATAGTAGGAATAATAGCAGATTGAGTAAATGCACCAAGATAGAGGCACCAAAACAAATGTCTTGATCTGGAACACTAAGCAGGAACCAAGAGCCAAGACCTGAAACCAAAAGTGATTTGAGCATAGGACATGGTGGTCATATGAATATTTGTGCTAATATCATTTTTGTTGATAACTATAATTTGGATGGTTTTATTGGTTCTAGGTTATCTTGATCAAATCATATTTTTTATTTATATTTTTGGTTTTGGAAGATTATTTCTTTTATTATTTAATAAAACGTTTGCTCAATTATGATTTTATGACTATTTATGTTACTTGGTATCAAAATATATTGTCTTATCTCTATTTGCAGTTATTATATTATTTATCCTCATTATGTATCTTGAAAAATTATACTATGTATATTATTTTTGGCAGACTTAAATTGATTTCTGTGCATACTTGTAATAATTTTTGTGTATTATCTATCCTCAAACTTTATAAATAGAGCGTAATTATTGATATATCTCATCATCATTCTTTTTTTACTTCTTAAAGTATTCAATTTAGATACTTATTTGTCTTAAAAATTTCTGGTAGCATTGCCAGGTTTTAACTTCAAAAATAGTCACAAACAATACAATTAACAATGGTGTCAGATTATTTCTTTTATTGCCGACTATTCTACAGATGTTGGCAATATAACATTTTATACATTTAAGAAATGTTTGAAACTTTGGTTGTATTATCTATAACAATATCTATTACTATTATTACTGTTTTAACAATTGTATGTATAATGTACATATATTCGTTTTTTTTCTTTGTTGTGTAATTAATTTTGATAGCTGTTGCTTACATTCATAATTTATTGTTTATATTAAACAATGTAAAGTTATTCATTGTATATATTGTATATAATTAATGTATATATATTTTTATCGTTTTTGGTGAGTGGAATTTGTAATTTAATGATTATTATGAATAACTTTTTGCATAAATTCATGATTGGAGTTATTCTATAATGGTAGAAATCTGAGTTATTTTTTTTGTGTGTGTGTATTCTGACTCAAGTTTAAAATCTGAACTTTATGTATGTATTTTTTCGTTCTCTTTCGTTTCTAAAAGAAAAGGAGTTTCATATGTAAATATGTTGCTAAGATATTAATATTTTGAAAATTTTATTTTACAACAATACATTATTATTATCTTACTCTTTTGATTTATTGCACTCATTAATGTTTATATGTTCAGATTATAAAGTATAATTAATGTCATAAGGATCTGTTTTTGTTTTCACAACATATATGATTTATTTCAATTTTCAACTATCTGCACTTCGCAAATTAAAATATTATTTGCATACTTTACTGCTTGATGTGTATTCTAAAAACTACTTTGTACTAAATCATAGGATTTCGTGTTGCACATTTATGATTTAGACTCAGTGAGTTAATTGTGAAGATATTTAAAGCTTCAAGCTTTCAAATCTAAATGCTTATGACTGGCTTAGATAAATAAAAAGAAAAGTAGAGAAGAGGATGGCTGCTCTTTTCTCGTAAAATCTTTGTTGTGTGTTTAGGTTTGGATGCCATCTGGACAGCTATCCCTGACATCTGATTGCTGTCGGTTAAGTATTTAACGAGCACTCGAGATTTGGCAGTATCTCGATTTATTTCAATTTTCAACATATATAATTGTGGAATGAATATATGGGTACTATTATTATTATTATTTTTATATTAAAGTTACATTTTTTTATTATTACTGTTGTTAAAGTTGGACTTTAAAACTAAGAACGCTGTTGGATTTAAAAATAGAAGAAAATTTTTGTATTGCCATAGAAATGTGAAGTCAGTAAAAATAAAAACGTCAATAACATTTTTTTTTTTTTAGATAAAATTAGTTGTCAATGGAATAGCATTTTGTTTCTGTTTCTCCTTACGTTTCCTATTCAAGCTTGTACTATTTTAAATGTTTTATTCAGCTGTTTATTTACTAATATGATTTAATCATCTAAAGGATAACTTATTTATCTAATAAGTTCATGCTAATATAGAGAAAATCACGGAGTGAATTATATCTATATATTTATCTAAAAACTGCAGAGAACTGAGAGCATACAAGAAACAAGCTATTAAACGATGTCGAGAAAGTGTTGTAATCTGGTAGTAAAGTGAGACTTGGAAATAAACAAGAAAAGTTTGTATAGATCTTTTGGAAATATTGATGTTTAATAATTTGCTGCTTTACTGAAATATCTTATCAATTAATATTGTTCTTATTAGCAATAGATTAATCTTAAAGCTGAAATGGTTAATTAAAATTTGTTAATTCCATTGAAATCAAACCTGCGTTCATTCGATTTTATCAAAAATAATTAAGACAATTTTTTTTTCTTTTCAATATTACATATGGATATAAGAATTTGGATAAACCCATCTACAAAATCAATGAAGGATTTTTAAATCAATCAAAGTTTCATGGGATTTGTGTTGACGGACAATATTAAAAACAATTCAGGTTGTAAGGAAATATGATATTCTTTCTTGTGCCTTCTTTTATTTAATAAGATTGATAATTTTATATATTTTAAAAAAAGGTGAATGTGATAATAAATTTAGTTGACTATTTGCAGGTAAATGTGTGTGTGTGCGTGTTTTAAGATGAAAGAAAGGTAAAATGTCTATAGATCTTTATTTTTTTTGATACATTTATATTGATTTATTACAGAATTATTGTAATCAATAACAAAAAAATCTTTCTCTCTAGTTTGTTTCACAGCTGATGTTAATCAATGTTAGATTATTGTTAACTAAACGATGTCCAACTGGCTCTGAACTAGATAATGTTCTCTCTACTTCAACAAATAATTTATAATACTAGCCGGTAGTTCTTGGTGTGAGCCTTCAAGTTAGTAATCCAATATGACTAGTTCATTTACATGCAAGTAAGATATTGTTATGAATAAATTTGTTAGCCACAATGAATAGTCTAGTGATTATTATTGTTATAAGTATGAATAATATTACAACCAATCTCTAGCAAATAATTATTGTAATAGCGAATAACGTTACCAAATACCTCCTCAGCTGATGTACCCACTGGGAATGAATATGGCCCATCCAATCTGTGCACTTCCATTGTTCTGAGTAGTATCTCATGTCAGGTTGTAATCAGCCAATAGTCTCCTAGTATATCACACTTCTTCCCCCACTACACAGGACTAGGAGTAAATGTGAAGATGAATACATTTTGTTTTTCTCTATATAGTCTGGCATAGCATACTATTTTTTCTCCTCCCTCTTCTAACAGATATAGTCCTTTAAAAATTTGGGTGACTGTTTCTTTCTCTGAGGTGTTGGTGATCTTTAATTTTCTCCTTGCCTGCTACTTCCATTGGCATCTCTTCCTATTGTAGTGTATAATCATCTACCACTTGTTCCTCTTGAGTATATGGCTGTCCAGCTTGTGGTTTATCTATATCTGATTTTATCTCTGTAAGTTTGATGATTTTATTTCCACTGGATTTATTGTTCTCCCAGCTTGGAGAACTGCAGTGGCATATGTGCTTCTATTCTTTTAACCCATTCCTTACCACTATAACACTCAACAATCCTCCTAACACAATCATCCCACCTTTTATACAAGTATACTGATATAAATTATTTATCCAAATCTTTTGCATACCGCATTACCTTTCTCACCCATCTTGTTACCTGCCCTTTACTCATAACCCAATTAAACACTATTTTGGCTATTCTTTTACTATCCATAAACTGCAATCTACCAAACATTTTTATTTTACTTTTTGCATCTCTCATATAAAAACTTGACCATTCCATTTCTCCTTGAATTGCCTTTTTTGCTGTCCACATCTCTGCATCTAATGCATGTCTTCCTACTTCCCTTTGTACTTTCTCTAAATAATCTCAAACCCTTTTACTAACACATAATGCATCATTACCATATGTTAACCCTGCTACTGCAATTCCCTTCCATACAATTCTAGCTACATCATATTTATTATATGAAAATACTATTAGTTTCTTTACCAAACCTTTTATTTTCTTTGCTTCATTTACCAATTTTTTCTCCCATTCATCCAAGCAATTTTCCTGATTACATAAGATAATTCCCAAATACCTATATCTATCCACCACCCTTAACTTTATATCCCCCAATAAAAATTCTATATCTTCTCTTTCCCCAGTATTAACCATCATTATATTTGATTTTTCTTCACTAAATTTAATCCCCATCTCTTTACCCACCCTTGCACATGTCCTCAACATAATTTCCATATCTTCTCTTCTTTCTGCACACAAAAAGATATCATATGCAAAAAAAGACCCGACAAAGTATATACTCCCTTGCCACCTATTAACGGTATCTCTACCCCTCTTCCTAGTCTCTCTATTGCTTTCTCCATTTCACTAATTAGTCACAATATTGCTTTGATGGCTCCCCCAGTATGGAAAAGTAGAAACGGAAACAAAAAGTGAGCATAGAGAATATACTATATTGATACCAGTTGATTATAAGATAGATGTCAAATCTATTGAAATTGTTTTTATTAATACATTTTTAAGATATTTAGATTCCTATTTACAAGTGTAAAGACTTTTTTGTTTTTTGTTTTCAAAAAAAGGTTAAAACTCAATGAACAATTCATTATTACACATATTTTTCTCAATCAACCTGTTGTGTATTTACATATATATATATATATATATATATATTCTATGGATACTAACAAAACAAGTAAAAACAGAAATTTAATAACAACAAAGATCAATAAAGCAAAAATTACAATAAGGGAATATTTTATTGTTTTTACACATAATTAATGCCGTCAAGCGGCCACGCCCAGATATCACATGACAACCGGGATTATTAATGCTAACTAATATGAATTTAGCATTGACTCTCACAGCAAAATATCAACAGCTATACTGATCACTCAGCACACAAACAAATAAAACCATATATATATATATATATACCACTACTGAGTTAAACTCTGACTCCAACAGTCTATTGCTCAAGTCTAGCCGAGTACAATTTAACAAGTTAATATACTCACAGTTCTTTCTGTTTCCTCCTATAGAGCCCATTCGGCATCTAAAAACAAAATAAGATCTATGTGCTCTGCTTTAGTTTCCTAGATGACTGTTGGTACCTTCAGAGGCATGATGCTTCCCTCAACACATGAACTGTATGTTGCTTCCCGGACAGTTTCTCTCTGGCTTCTTTCAGCCCTGTTCTAGCTCTAGCCAGCTCCAAATACCCAGTACTAACAATTCACAAACAAAATATTTCACAATGAACATGCAAGTAATTCAGCAAAAGCAAAAAAACTCTCACTTTTTTGTACGCGCTACTTATATTTCTCACTGATTTCCAGTTTTAATTCTTGATCACTATCTTATTTCCTCAGATACTAATCAGTCTATTTTCTCCTCTGAGATTTTTAATTATTTTTGTTTTGATTTCGATTGTTTTAAACAAATATTTCTTATCATTTATTAAAAATTTGTTTAACTTTCTTTCAATAGTATGCTAATTAATTTTACTCTCATTCGCCTTAACTTTATCTGTTAGCTATTTCTCTAAATATATTTTCTTTGCCTTATCTTTTCCTGGAGTAATGCATGTCATTTAATTCTATAATTATTTGGTTTAAATTTGAATACTAGTATGAAACATACAACCTAATTAAAAATAATAATTGAATAAATTAAATATAAATTATAATACAAATTATCTAAACTTTTCTCAACCTTTTTGCTACGTGACCCAATAGACTTCATTGAAATAGTTCTGTGACCCAAATGTTTATTACATAAATTATAATATAAAATAAAAGAGATATTGCATCAGCACAGTAGTGTGTAAATATTCGGATCAATTTGATAATATTTATAATGAACAAATAATTTGTAAGTTAAAAGTTGAGTTAAAGTTAAACTACATATGTTTAATTTAAAAGCTTAACACATTTTCTTCATTACCAAAAAAAGGTGTTTTCTTTTTAAATAAGGTTTTATTTATATACGAAATAGAAGCAAAAATAAATTATACAGAATTTTATTTAAATTACTACTTTAATGTATCAGTTCGATTTCAATATCGTTTGAAGTTATTGTAAAAAATTTGTAAAACTGCAGCAACAACACATTTAAATAAAATTTGCTATTAAAATATTATAAATTTGTCAAGCATTGTTAGCCGGGAGGTCATTGCACCCACCTTGCAAGCAAGTAGTTGTTTGCAGACGGGTGGGTTCGCGTCCCGGCCGATGCTACGACATATGAAAATATATATATATATATTATAAATTTATCACTTGCAGGCTTCGGACCGGTTGTTGATAGTACCGCAGCATCACCTGGTGGTGATTGAGCACATCAGACACAATTACCTTAAAGCTAATCTCATTGTTGAATTAACATTTATTTTCCACCACTGGCACTGGTTGATGCTTTGGCTGCATTAATTTTAGTTGCATTTTTGATTGCAATTTTTTGAACAATTGCATTTTGAAAATAATCGCGAAATTCAACATTATGATTATTTAAGTTCAAATTTACAATTGAATTTGAGAAAACTACACAAAGCATAGGTAGTATTACTACTTTTTTTTATTAATACTAATATTTTCTTAAAATGTAAAAAAGATTTTTGCTATCAGATATTTATGTTTTTATTTCTTAGTGCATATTAGTGACCCATTAAAAATTTAATGTGACCCAATTTGGTCATGACCCAAAGGTTGAGAAATGCTGATCTAAACCATTTATAAAATGTACAAATATACACAGAGGTTGCATACCATGTAGTAGAATCTGACAAATACCAGATTAGCAAATTTAGCATTTGTGACCAGATGATCTTATAAGAAGCACATTGAAGTTTGAGAGCATTTTTTTATTAATCAAATTTACTTTACACCATATAAAAAATATTTCACAAATATTTTTTCAAAATTCCATATCCATCTTTAGATTTGTTGAATCAAAATGTGTCCAGGAAAAAAAATGTTGCTTCTCATTCTCCAAGCTGCTTGCAGTGCCACCTGTGAATCAATGTATGTATTATGTAGGACATAAAGTATTAGCATTTTCTGATCAAGGAATTTGACAATGTGTATTATTCTTTGTAGATCATTTTCAATGTTCTTCCTATTATCATGAAATCTAGAAAACGTTCTTGCAACTCAAAGCTTCACTGCCACACAGAGTTTGAATCATTTCAAAAGTTTCAATAGCAGTTTTTCCCAATTTAAAACAAAAATTAATGTTAACAAGACATAAAAAGCACTGTCACATTTCATGTCATACATAACTCATGGCAAATTAGCGCCTTAAAATTTCTGTGGTGAATAGTTAAACTACATTATCTTGTAACATGTGTTAATTCAGAAATGGAATGGCAGTCAGCTAGGAAACCCACGTATCTTCTATATATACATATTTAACTTGTGTTATTAATAAAGCAACAACATGTAAAAAAAATCAAGCATAATACTTTTAGGAAATGATATTTGCATTACACGTAATATATTAATCACTACAATCTACTGTTGAGAGTTGTTTATATCTGCAACAAATACAATTTCAATTTTGCAGTTGTTGTCTAAAATCATTTCTATATAAGATCTTGAAACACTGTCAAAAGTGGATTTCTTTTTGTTTAGTCAATAATTTAGATGTTGATACAATCATATTAATTATATAATGAGTGAGAAAAATTGTAATTCTTAATATATTGCACAATATTTCAGACTGTAAAAATTTAATACATATGAACATGTAATTAGGATTATGGAAGTCTGACACATGGTCCAGCATCATAGTACAGTTATATATATATATATGATAAACAAAAATGCAAGTTAAAAAACTTGCTAACGCTTGTATTTATGTCCACAGATGGCGTTCTACCAAAAACGCCCATCAAGCGTATGTTTTGTTTACATAAACGTCAGAGTAGTTAGTATTCACTATCTCTAACTATAATTCCACTTTCAGATCATGATTTCAAGCTATTTGCTATCGTCAGTGAAAGACAGGAATAAAGAAACTAGATCTAAATACAAACTCTGAGCGTTTATGAAACAATTTTTATTCAGCTTGCAAGCGTGAATTTTTTAGACACTAAAAAATTCACACTTGCAAGCTGAATAGAAATTGTTTCATAAACGCTCAGAGTTTGTATTTAGATCTAGTTTCTTTATTCCTGTCTTTCACTGACGATAGCAAATAGCTTGAAATCATGATCTGAAAGTGGAATTATAGTTAGAGATAGTGAATACTAACTACTCTGACGTTTATGTAAACAAAACATATGCTTGATGGGCGTTTTTGGTAGAACGCCATCTGTGGACATAAATACAAGCGTTAGCAAGTTTTTTAAATTGCATTTTTGTTTATCATAAATGTACCTTTGAGGTCTTTCTTGCAATGATATAGATTGCAGAGGCTTCTACTATGTGGTGATGCTGAACTGAGATCAGACCCATATAGCTATCTGGTTTGCTATGCTGAGTTTGAAGACATTACGTGTCTAAAAAATTCACGCTTGCAAGCTGAATAGAAATTGTTTCATAAACGCTCAGAGTTTGTATTTAGATCTAGTTTCTTTATTCCTGTCTTTCACTGACGATAGCAAATAGCTTGAAATCATGATCTGAAAGTGGAATTATAGTTAGAGATAGTGAATACTAACTACTCTGACGTTTATGTAAACAAAACATACGCTTGATGGGCGTTTTTGGTAGAACGCCATCTGTGGACATAAATACAAGCGTTAGCAAGTTTTTTAACTTGCATTTTTGTTTATCATAAATGTACCTTTGAGGTCTTTCTTGCAATGATATAGATTGCAGAGGCTTCTACTATGTGGTAATGCTGAACTGAGATCAGACCCATATAGCTATCTGGTTTGCTATGCTGAGTTTGAAGACATTACGTGTCTAAAAAATTCACGCTTGCAAGCTGAATAGAAATTGTTTCATAAACGCTCAGAGTTTGTATTTAGATCTAGTTTATTTATTCCTGTCTTTCACTGACGATAGCAAATAGCTTGAAATCATGATCTGAAAGTGGAATTATAGTTAGAGATAGTGAATACTAACTACTCTGACGTTTATTTAAACAAAACATACGCTTGATGGGCGTTTTTGGTAGAACGCCATCTGTGGACATATATATATATATATTAATGCATTAACATTTATCTGACTACCTAAGATTAATATATATATATATATATATATATGTTAATGCATCAACATTTATTTGATCATCATTAATATGGAACATTTATCCTCCCACATAGTAGCTGGATATCCATTTACCATAATCACTACTGAATGTTAATCTGTTTTAGCATGACAAATCACTAGAAAAAATAACCTAAGTAGAGGAATATCTTGGAATAAAATTTGATTGCATACATGAATCAAACATGACAGGTGGATGGATATGTTGCCAGTATACGTATATAATATATGCAACAAAAAAAAAAAAACAGCAAAGAATTTATAAACTGCAGAGTAATATTGTTTCTCAGACATATCAAGCACCTACATATGCAATAAACAAATTTTATAGTTAGAAAGTATTTCTACTCATATATATATATATATATATATGTGTGTGTGTGTGTGTGTGTGTGTTTGTAACAAATCTTTAAAGCTAGGAATATATGTAACCAATCAGATTAACAAATCTTAGAGCCCACTCTTTGTTTATTTAAATGTATTCATAAAACTCAGACCTGCCTTTACTTCTTATGGAAATATTTTGAATAGCAATCTATTCTTGCATCAAATCAAGTGTTCAGAGTCTGCGGCTCATCTTATGTGATTGGACTGATATTTAAAATATTATTCATGTAAATGAGTGAGAGTTGTGCTGACTTGTTGCACTGAATGATGGTAAATAAACAAATATTTAAAGTAAAAAAGAAAGTGCAACTAGATTACTAAATTTCATTGGTTGTATAAATTACAGAACACAGAATATATCAATGAAAAGATGATTGGTTCTCTCTCCAAGATGTCTGCAGAGCCATCTTTGAAATGATGCATGTTTTATGTAGCAATGTATTTTAACTTCACCATAAAAATTTTAAAATGCTAGCATGTTTGGGTCATGAGTTTAAACATGAAATGTGACAGTTTGTTTAGACCATGGACCATCTTCAGTGCTCTTCCTACCAAACTGAAATTTTGCAAACCATTTGAAAGGTTTTTGTGATTTATGGCCTTACTGACACACATAATTTAAATCCATTTCAATGGTTGCAGCAGCAATTTTACCCCATTTTAAAATAAAATTTAATGTTAGTGCATTGTTCCATACAGGCTAAGGCATGAGATACTCTGTCATATTTCATGACACAGCTTTTGATCCAGATATGCTAGTGACTTAAAATTGTTGTGGTGAAAAGTTAAATTACATAACACATACATCGATTTAAAGATGGTGTTACAGGCAGGAGAACCAATCACAAATCATCTTTTTTATTGAAACATACTGTAGGGAATAAAGCAAATTAACATACAATTGCCATTTCTCTTGTAGCAAAGACAATATTTCTGTACCAATTATTTAAATTATGCTTTTAACCTACTTCAAAATTAGCTTCATAAGCATAATTCTAAATCTTTAGTTCATCCAAACAATCAGGCTGCAAAGAAGGATGAGAAGTTTTGAAACAGTCTAGGCTGTTTAATTCATCATTGATTTTTGAAATCAACGGAAACTGAGACATATCCACGCCATATCTTTTAGCATTATATACTTGGGGAACAAGACAAAAGTCAGCCATGGTTATTTTGTTCCCAAAGCAGTATTTTCCAGAAGTTACTGAAATAATTTTCTCTAGTCCATCAAATCCTTTAGCGATCCAATGTCTGGGCCATTCTGGTCTTTGGTTTTCATTTAAGTATAATAATACTGGTAGCTTTTGATTAGGTTGGATATCCGAAACAATAGCGTGAACTATAGTTCTTACCGTCGCTCTAGAAACTGCATCTTTAGGTAATAAACATGGCTCGGGGCGAGTTTCCTCCAAGTATTCTAAAATACTGACTGACTGATGCAAAGTGTGACCATCGATTATCAAGGCAGGTACTTTTTCTAATGGATTGATTTTTTTATATTCTTCAGAATGCTGATAGCCTCCGTCCCTTAATAAGTCGACAAATTTTGTATCGTATTCTATGCCTTTATAAGCTAAAGCAGCTCTTATTCGCCAGGAACAGGAACTTTTAAAGTAAGAAAATAAAAGTGGTTTATTCTCCATTTTAGCAAGACTAAAATTGTTCGTAATATATAAATATTCTACTAAATAAAATATTCAATTTTTGCATGCGTTTATTTATTATGGCAAACTTCTGCAAAGCTTTAATAAACCACTACAACTATACACTTTTTAGCTTAAACGAAAGTTGGCCGTAAAGTTATGTCACGTGACTAATCACGTGTAAGTAAGTCCATTATTAAATTAAATGATGGATAAAGTACAAAGAAGGGCGAATATTTGAAGTTCTAAATAAAACTTGAGATAACTATTGCTAGATAATTAGAAATAATACATATCTTTAAAAAGTATATATATATTTTTCCTTAGATAAGAAAAATCAAATAAAAAAAAAAGGAAAAAATTATATCGCAATCAAATCTAAGCAATGATTGTATTTCTTCAGATACAAGTCATTCTATCTTTAGATAGGCTGAAGTCATTATCTTTTTTTTTTTTAATATTTTGCCATTTCTATCTTAGATATTCTATAAATATGCTCAAATTTGATCTTTAAATCACCAAATTCTTCATTGCATTTTTTATCCAGGAATTTAGTTAATTAAAAATACAGTATCTAATTTATACATAAAATGTAAGATTCTGAAGTGTAAACAGGCCCGCCGCATGACTAAAAGCTGCTTTTTTGCGAGATAAATTTTATTGCCCCCTCCCCCGCATTCTATGAAATAAAATTTATAAATTAAAAGACATTTTTTTCCAGCGCTTTCGCAAGAAAAACTTGAAAATATAACTTTAGCCATTTACTGTAGCTGTTTAATCCATTTATTTCTATAAAATAAACATGACCAACATGCATGTTAAAATAAAACATTAATGTTTAAATTTTTGAAACAATAATTAAATAATAGTCGAGCGTTTTTAGCAGAGAGATCAGCGCAGCAGCCTTGCAAGCAAGCAGTTGTTTGCAGATGGTTGTTGCGGGTTCGCCTCCCGGCCGATGCTATGACATAAGAAAAAAAAAATTAAGTAATACTTTAAAACAAAAATATTCATTTAATTAACCTATTCGTTCAATGTACTGAATGTTCTCTACATAAGTAACTAGAGAAATTTGAACTTTGGATTTTTCAGTCCATATCTTAATCTTCTACTCCATCTCAAACAACTGACACACATGATGTATGTGGAGATGTGTATCAGTTGCTTGAGATAGAGCAGAGAATTGATATAGACTGAAAAATCCTCTAGTTTCTTAAATATTTATTTAGTAAATTTGAAATTGTTTTTTTTTTTTCAAGTTTTCATATTATTTTTTGAACAACGATGTGAAAATGGTAGTGCAGATAGGAAATATCTGCAAATAAAACAATTTTCCACTGCTCCCCTCCCCTTCTTGATCCCCCTCTGATATTATATAAGTAATTAAATAATATATGTTATTTACCAAATGGTATGTACATCCAGAAATATGATTATTTGCAATGCTTCACTTTTGAGTTCCATCTTGCTGGCTTGCTGGTCAATAACACATTAAAACTTAATCTTTATTTTGTTTGAAAACCCATTGAAAATCTCTCATGCATAAACTTATTCATGTTTTTTATTATCAAAATTATATTCTTTCAATGATAAAAATATTTATACTATTATTTAATTTTTATATGGTGTTGTTCACCATTATAACTATCATCATTATCATCAACCATTATCAGTCCACTGCAGAATGAAGATCTCTCCCAAGTTCAATTGATCTTCCCATCTTTTCCAATCTTTAGCTTCTCTTCTCCACATTACCTCTGCACACTTTCTTATTTCATCAATACATCTCACATGTAGTCTCTTTCTGGGCCTTTTACAATCTCTTGGAATCCAGTTTAAGATTTCAATTGTCCATCTATTATTATCTCTTCTACCAATATATCCAGCCCAACCCCACTTCAGTCTTTTAACTTTTTTAATGAGGTCAGTTACACCTGTTTATTCTCTTAGCCATATATTGCATTTTGATCTTTTCTTGTTACTCCCAACATGCATCTCTCCATACTTCTTTGAGAGCTCTGAAGTTTCTGTATTGTCTTTTTATTAAGTGTCCATGTCTCAGATCTATAAGTAAGAACTGTTAAACAGATTTATTAAAAAACTCTCTTTTCAAACACATAGGCATATTTCCTTTTTAGTATCAAGTTATTTCTACCAAAAGCACTCCAATCAAATTTAATTCTATAATTAATTTCATCCATTGTGTTTCCATCTGTATTAATAATCTGACCAAGGTATTTGTAGCTGTTAACTTCTTCTAACTCATTGTAATCAATCTTTATTTTCATATTTTGAGAAAATCCATTAAACATTATTTTAGTCTTTTTAACATTTATCTTTAGTCCTACTTTTTTACTTTCATCTGATAACTCCTGCAACATTTTCTGCAGTTCTAAAGCATTATTTATAACTATAATTTATTTTATATGTATATAATTTGCTATTTTAAATTTTCATACTTACATTGTTTATTATCACATAACTTTAATATTTTTTTAGAACCACTCAAAATAGGTCAATTTTAAATAACACAACTAATAAAACGCTTACATCCCATTTGTACCTTCTTGTTAAACTTTTTTTGTTTTAAATATCCTTTCATTATTTTTAATACACTGAAAACTTGTCTATGTTTTCTATTTTAAAAAAAATAATTTCACTCATTTTGATTTAATAAAATATATTTACATCCTGCATAATTTTATTTTTTAATACTTATTAATAACTAAGTCATATTATATACTTTATTATGTAGTTTGACAATTAGATATTTAGTTAGGGAAAAAAATTAAATTTTCTTACATGAAAAAAATTAAATATTTTGTTTTTGCTTAGAATTGCATTGTAGAGTGAATTTTGGATCAATTATGAGTTTTTAGCTAAAAAACAAATAAAAGCTAATACTGCATTTAAAAAAAAAGATAATAAAGTTATTAAAACTAGGAAAAGCTATTTAGTAAAATATATAAAAAGATAATATGGACAATAATAACAAAAAAGAGAAAGATATTACTATTAAAAAAATTGGTACAACACAGGATCAAACCCAAACCTAATACTCTACCAGTATTCCTAAGTGAACAACACATTTATAATCTTGTAAAACATTATTGACAAAGATAATTTCATCATATGCAAATTACTGTAATTATGAAGCAATATTTTTAAAATAAGTTTTATTTTTAAATAAATTAATAATATGTTATTTTTTTACATAAATTAGGATATTTAAATAAAAATGATTGGGACATCTAAACATTTTTATTTACATATAAATTGTATTAATTAAAGTGATGAAAGTTTATCAGCCTGTTCAGTTTTGTGCAATGGTAGAATATATATGAAATATATTTCAAGACTAGAGCAACTGCCATAATAATTTTAAGTCCCCTTATGTTTAAATAATAAATATTTACAATCAGAATGTGTTTCTAGGAATAAAGTGATTTTGAAATGTAAACATTTACATATAAGTTTTATTAATTATCATGACAAAATGGCATCGATCCGTTTAGTTTAGCGTAACGATAACGGAATATATGTAATATATTTCAAGCTCACACCTAAAAATTTGAAGCCCAGGTAATTGTCACAAATAAGTTTAAGTAAAGAAGTATGTCTCATATTTAAATTAAAAATATTTACACTCAGATGTTCTTCTAACCCTGAAATGATTTGACAATGTAAACAATTTTATTTACATATAAATTTTATTAATTATCTTGGTGTCTTGAAATCCCACTAATAAAGCACCTTTGTGCCCTGCACAACTTTCACACCCACATTCGGTGGCCCTCATTGTGAGGTCTTCTGATTTATACCAGCACTGGCACTTCCAGCATTTGAACTTTATGAACTTTCAAGTAATAAAATTTATTTAGCTTTGATACCTGTTTTGTAGGCAGCTAACTATTCAAATAACTTATGTAAAAAGAGAAAATTATTCACAAAGTGTGTGTGTAGTGAAGAAGAGGTGTCTGGATTTCTGCACTGGTGAATGATTTGCAATGGATCTAATTGAGATAAGAGAAGCCCTGGCAAAAAAACTTGAAAAATTCTAGATAAGCAGTTGAGGTTTAGTATAATGGTAAAGTGTCAGACTTCAGAATGGCTTGAGATTCATTGAATACGTGGGGAGCAATAGTCATTTGAATATGTATATATTAAATAATGACTTCATGATTTTATAAAAAACTGAAAAAAATTGTCTTTTATATTACTTTAGATAGAACAGATCTAGTTTATAAGAATTATCTGAAGAAAAATATAACTATTAAATATATTTGCATGCTGTATATTAATTTGTAAAATAAGAAAAGTACTTCCTTATAATCATATAAAGTAAGCTTTAGTATGTATATATATGTTTAAAGGAGTTGTCTTAAGTTAAACTATTTTCTTATAGTAATAAAGATGGCAAAAAATAAAGAATGGTGAATATTTGAAAAATAAAAAAAAGTCTTAAAATCAATCAAAATATTGGAGATAATTTTAAAGATGTATAGAATATGAAATATTGTATATCCAGTTGATTTTCACATAATATTTTGAATTTTGTTATTAATAGTTCTGATTCAAATGAAGTTTCATTTTAGTTATCTTTTTTCTCAATAGCTTAATTTTTATTATTCTATATGTATTTAATATATAGGGTATATGAGAGCAAACTATCACATGACCCACCACTCTCCTCTATCTCATAACACTGATAAACTCAGAAAAGATAAATAATCACCAATATCCGTATTTCATGCTAAACCAGCAATCATCAGTTGGTCCAGATAATCATCTCTACACATATATGCAATAAGTGCTCAAATATATATTAAGATAGTCAATCTTCGTACTTTAATGGACAGGCTTCAATCCACTCCACACTCCCAACTCTTCAACCATCCATGCTGTTTTAGCATGAAATATGTGTATTGGTGATTACTTATCTTTTTGACATATATGTGTTCAAGTGTTTCAGTGTTATGAGATACAGTGGAGAGTGGTGGTTCATGTGACAGTCTGTGCTCATATGCCCTATATATTACATATATTGATGCAGGTATATAATAAGCCTGTATATTAGTTATTCTATATGTATTCTATTATTTTTACTTATGGCCTACGTATAACAGGTTTATTAATCTGTAATGTCTTCTAGTTTCTACAGAAACACACAAATGCTGAGTAAATCATATTTTTATCCTTTGATTTGTTTAGCAAATAAAACTTTCTTAATTCTAAAATATTATCTATAAACTACCACAAATCAGTTTGATATTTTAAAAGTTAATCTAAATTATATAAATATATAATAAAATTGAAGTGGCTTATTGAAAGAATTTTTTCCCCAACATTTCAATTTTCATTAACATTCTTACTGTGACATATATTTTACTTTTTTACCATTGATTATTACTCCTGAAATGTGAATAATATAGTTAACAAAACATTGCTATATCGAACTAGACAATAAAATCAGACTTTTCCAAAGCTTCAATTTCTTATTCTTTTTACATTTACATTTAATTGATACTATGTATTTGGAGGTATTTTTTATTTTAAGAATGATGTTATATAAATTAAAATTATTTTATAAATCAGCCTATCACCCAGGTGTATAATATATTTTGGTATTTCTGAGTTTTCAAGTAAACCTAAACGATAGCCCTTATTTTTGATAGATCTACAGTTTAAGGGGTCCTCAATAAATGTTTTCAAAAAAATGTCTATTAGGAAACATTGTATTTAATATTTATATATATATTTTTAAAATCACTGGAAAAATTAATTACAATATTTATAATTGTTGTTTTTTTTTTTTGGGGGGGGGGGGTAACTTATTATCAGAAAAATTAAAAAAATATATAAATACAATATTTACACTTTATTCGTGTCGCAGCCTGATCATATCATGATCTTTAAAGCATACTTTTCGGAAAGGTAGGATTTCATACCTTTGTAAATAGCCCATTGCGGAAAGGTAGGATTTCATACCTTTGTAAATAACCCATTGCATCACAATCCATGACAGGAAGATTCCAAATTTTTAGTATTATGACAATTTACCAAAAAAACTGTTGCAAAAGAAAAACATGCTGAATTGAAACAAATTACAACAATGTTAAGAGTGTCTCATTGCTTTTCATATTACAATATAAGTAAAATTTAAAAAATTGAAATAAAGCTTCTTAAAAAATATATTTGAATTTATTCCTTTTTTAAAATTTAACAATCAATTTATTAATTTTGTTTAATTTAACAATTAACACATCTTCGGTAGATTATAGGCCTTGAAACTGCACGTTTATCAAAAATGTGGGCTACCATCTTGGTTTACTTGAAAAGTCACAATTACCCATATTTTACAGTAATATAATGAAATATCAGATCAAGTCCCCGTGGTCTTTAATAAACAAATTTCACTCTCTTAACTTTGTATTTTTTTATACATGAAAATATATTAATAAAAAATAAATCTTCACTTTTATATATATATTAATCAAATATAGCTTGCTTTATATACGATTTTTGTAAAATGGTACAGAAAAGAGTTGAAAATGATATAAGAAAGTATAACTGTGAAATAGCAAGGAAAGCTGTAGAAGAAAATAAAAGTCTCAAAAATGTTAAACAACATTTTGGTATTGGTAGGAAATTTATATCTGCAATAAGAAAAAAAGATGGAATTATTACTAAAAAGAGAGATGACATCATGAAATTGGTAGAAGATTTTTATCAAGAATTATATAGTAATAAAGAACAAGTACCTCCTATATCTATTACATCTTCAGAATTGCCCAGAATTTTAAATGAAGAAGTGAGACATGCAATTAAGTGTATGAAGAAAGGAAAGGCTCCAGGAAATGATGGAATTATAATTGATATATTAAAAGAAGCAGGTGAAGAAATAGAAACAATTTTAGCAAAGTTATATACCAAATGTCTAAATGATAAAGATGTACCGGAAGATTGGAAGAATGCAGTAATAATATTAATATTTAAAAAAGGTGATAAAAAAGATATTAGAAATTAGAGACCTATCAGCCTTTTATCAGTTTTATATAAAATTTTTACCAAGATAATTACAACTCGTCTACAGAGAACTTTGGATTTCCACCAACCAAGAGAACAAGCTGGATTTAAAAGTGGTTTTAGTACAATAGATCATATCCAGGTATTGAGAGAAGTCATAGAAAGGACAAATGAATATGAGTTGTCATTATGTTTTGGATTTGTAGATTATGAAAAGGCATTCGGTTCTATACACATTTCTTCAGTGATTAAAGCATTGGATCATCAAGGTATAGATCCAGGCTATTGTCATATTTTAAAGAATATTTATAAAAATGCAACAGCAACAATTAGATTACATAATGATATTGGAAAAATCAACATTGAGAAAGGTGTAAGACAAGGTGACTCCATATCTCCAAAACTCTTTACAGCAGTGCTGCAAGAAGTATTTTGTGGATTAAAATGGGAAACTAAAGGAGTGAAAGTAAATGGAGAGTATTTAAGTCATTTAGATTTCGCAGATGATGTAGTTGTTTTTGCAAATAATGCTTCAGAGCTGCAGGAAATGTTGCAGGAGTTAGCAGATGAAAGTAGAAAAGTAGGACTAAAGATAAATGTTAAAAAGACTAAAGTAATGTTTAATCGATTTGCTCAAAATATGAAAATAAAGATTGATTATGAAGAATTAGAAGAAGTTAACAGTTACAAATACCTTGGTCAGATTATTAATACAGATGGAAACAATGGAGGAAATTAATCATAGAATTAAACTTGGTTGGAGTGCTTTTGGTAGAAATAACTTGATACTAAAAGGAAATATGCCTATGTGTTTGAAAAGGATGATTTTTAACAAATGTGTTTTACCAGTTCTTACTTATGGATCTGAGACTTGGACACTTAATAGAAGAGCAATACAGAGAATTCAGACCACTCAAAGAAGTATGGAGAGATGCATGTTGGGAGTAACAAGAAGAGATCGAAAACGCAATGTATGGGTAAGACAACAAACAGGTGTTACTGACCTTATTGAAAAAATTAAAAGATTAAAATGGAGTTGGGCTGGACATATTTTGCTAGAAGAGATGATAATAGATGGACAATTGAAATTTTAAACTGGATTCCAAGAGATTGTAAAAGACCCAGAAAGAGACCACATGTGAGATGGATGGATGAAATAAAAAAATGTGCAGGGGTGTTGTGGAAAAGAGAAGCTAAAGATCGGAGAAGTTGGATTAAACTTGGAGAGACCTTCATCCTGCAGTGGATTGATAATGGTTGATGATGATATACGATTTAAATTAATGATGAAAAGCACTTATTTGGGAAAGAAATTAATAATTATCTACAAAAGCATCGTATTTTAAAATTATATAAATAATTAATGATAGATAATTTTATAATGATATTTATAAATATAAGTTACTGAAGATCGTTTGATACAATTACATTGCCCTAGCAAAAATAAATATTGTACTTTTAAAAATAGATTTGATAATTGTATTAATAAATTTATTTTCTTTAAAAAAAAAATAATGAATTGTACTTTGACTTTTTGATAATAAAAGTAAATGAGATATAAATAATCTTACATGTATAAAACAAATAATATTAAAATTGTTCACTGAAAAAAAGATTGATAAAGTTATTATAATTCATTTCAGTTAAAAATAGTTTTTAATTAAAATTTCGTGCTTTTCTATTTACATATTCTGTTAAAATATTTAGATTAATAAGTTTTACTAATGATGTTTATTCCTCATAAATGAATCATAACATACATATGTAATAACATAATTTAATATTCTCAATAGTTTTTATTAAATAAATGAAAGTATTTCATCGGGAATAAAGAAAAATACTTGTTTCAAATATATTCAGTTCTTAAAATTTTAATTTTAGGCGTATATATATTTTCAAAATATGAATTTTTCTACAGTACAGACTTTTTCATACCTGCACTTCTATATATAGGGGGTTTGAACTCAAACTTTCATACGACCCTCAACCATCCATGCTATTTCATACCGCTAATGCATTAAACACATCAAATACGAAAGCAAATGTAATTCATAAAACAATTTTAACTATATTTTGTCCTTACATATATATAAGTTATATATTTGATTTGACGAATAGTCTTAATATTTTAAACATTCTTGGCACATTAAAACCTCTGAAACCTAAAATTTATTATCTTTGCTTTATTTTTCAGTATGTTTTTTTTTTATTGTTATTAAACCATGAAACATCACATGATCACCATTCTTTATGCTTACACAAGCTGTTTTCATAGAGGCAAAACTCTCCATACAGTAGTGCCACTCAGTGCCATGCCAGAGTAATCAATGTATGCAGAAAGCTTGGCCTTAAAGCTTTATAGTTAGCTAAGAAGGTAAAAGGTGACTGCTGGACGGTTGCAAT
Organism: Epiperipatus broadwayi; assembly: GCA_028023455.1. Taxonomy (NCBI): domain Eukaryota; kingdom Metazoa; phylum Onychophora; class Udeonychophora; order Euonychophora; family Peripatidae; genus Epiperipatus; species Epiperipatus broadwayi. The sequence goes on from JAQFVV010012495.1 coordinate 2,297,764, forward strand.
AGATCCTAAGGTCTAGGTGTAGTGCTCTCAGGTCTATGGCTCTTCAGTGATGAAAGTCACAAGCAAGAAACTAGTTTGGAGATATTGGATGAATAAGCACAAGATGGGGATTTTATGCACAAACCTTCCTGCATCCATTGATCACTCTGGCCTGCAGTGAGTGGCACTACTGTATGGAGAGTTTTGCCTCTGTGATCTTTTTTATTCCAGGCACACAATTTCTACGGGTTTATTAAACTGTTTATTAATATTTTTAATAATAATGTTTTTCAAATGGTTCACAAATACATATTATTACTATATTATCAACTGTCAATTATTAAGATAAGTAAAAAACCATAGGACAATAAATTCTTTTGGAATTATGAATATTTTGAAAGCTTAAGAAATCATTCAAACCATTCGGAATTAATTTACTGGATGCATTATTTATCTGAATTAGCTTATAAATAAACAAAAATTGTTAGATTAATTTAAATATTTCAAAATTTTCCCTGGCATCAATACTTTTAATTAATTCTTTTTTTTTCTTCAGGGTATCAGAATAATATATTATCATGGCATATTGAAAAAAAAACTTTATTACATTTTTGTTGTAGTTCTCCTTTCCCTCTGAAGTGGACTTTTCCACATTCCTTCTTATCTGATCAGATTGAGTATTTTTTGCTGCTGTTCAATAGGTTAATGTACTAATAAACACATAGCCAATGATTAAATGCACCAGTGTGGTCATGCATCTAGCTTAAATGGTCAGCCTTTTGGAGGAAAGGGGAGAGAACATCTGACTATCATACAAATATGGTATGCATTCTCCAGGAAAGGCCATGCTAACCTAAATAGCAATAAGCATTCTTATGATAGCAATACACTATTTCTCCAAACAGCTAAGGAAGTCCACATAAGGATTGGACACTGCTAAAGCTACTGCCGACTCAAGGCAGCTGTCTGACACAGCTTGAAGAGTCATTCTCCCTATCTGTGAGGCAAGTTATCAGATATATTCTGTAGGTTGGGTCTGTACTAGATTTCAAGGCTGAAAAAAATTAGAGTGTAACTACCCAAGTGTTCACTTGTATAGACACTCATTTAACTTTACAATTCAGTGATTAGTAAATCATATATAAATACTGCCAAAGTCAACAGAGTCTGATGCAGTATAATTAAAGTGATATTTCCCCCCATGGCCAGAAAAATAACAAATAAAAAATACACGAGTCTACAGGATTGTAGACATTCATTAGTATTTGTGGAAAAACTGCTCCTTCTAGCTAGACTTGATGCAGTTAGATTTAAAATGTTTCCTCCATGACTGGGAAAATAAAATATGTGAATATGCAATTATGCAGTTGTCATATTTTTTTAAGCAGATAATTAAATATCTCATTGTAACTCTAATAAAAAACAGATTTGGCATATTGAGAAAAAAAATTTCCAAGACGGTTAAAGAAACTGACTGATATGTATTCTTCTCCTAAACCAATCAAAATTACAATTCCCCCCCCCCCCCCCCCCCCCCCCCCACTCTCCAACCCACATAAATCAACCAAAACTCTGGTCATTCTAAAAAGACAGAAGCTCTCCCTAGTGGAGCAAAAGTTCTATCAAGGAACCAGTATCAATTGGTAATTTGCAGTAAATAAGAAATAAATATTTTTCTCATGGTATACCAGAGGAAAAAAAAAATGGCCAGTATAATTGGCTCGATGGAAGCTTTTGACCCAGGTTACCCCGATAACTGGTCAAGCTACAAAGAGTGACTCATCTTTTTTATGAAAGCTAATCAGATTAAGAAATCTGAAATAAAATTAGCCCCACTGATGACAATAATTGGTCTCAGATGTATAGTATTCTAAAGTCTCAAGTTGAGTTAGAAGCACTGGATGACTTGAAATTTGAGAAGGCATTTGTGATTTTCACAGAATATTTCTCCCCAAAACTGCTAACAATAATGAAGATATATTATTTCAATCTCTGTGTGTCCAAGTGGAGGGCAAAAAAGCTAGAAAATTCATAATGTGAATCTGGCAATAGTACTAATGTGTGATTTCCAAGAGTTCTTAAGTGAAGCACTCTGCAATAATTTATTTGTGGGATGAACAATTTGAAGACTCAAATTATTAATGATGTTGGATATAGACTTTGAAACAGCTATAGTCAAGCCACTCTGGAAGAATCTATAACATGTCAAGTGAGGCCATTAAAAAAAATTTACTTGCAAAAATTTGAACAGAAGACTGGGTCAGTCAAGCACTCAGTTAGTTCAACAATTGATAAACATTGTTATAGGTATAATGAACTGATGCACATACAAACAGAAAATCTACCCTGCTATACCATGTGTTAATTTTGAAAGTGAATCAGGTATGTAAGAGCCACTTGTCTAAAAATGAAAAGGCAAGTAGCCAATATGAAAATGGAAAAACCCATTCTGAAACATACCAAAGGCAATCTTAATGAAAATAAACAAGTTGCCTCTATAAACAATATTAAGAGCTGTGAACCAGTATTTAAACACAGAATCTTCATTAATGATACACCAGTCACAATGGAGCTGGATACAGGGTCGGCAGTTCCCATAGTATCAAAAAAGACCTGCTATCATTAATAAAAATAAGTATAAGCGACATGTGGCAAGGCTATAACAGACTCTTGGGACATACAAGAATTAAAGTTACAGACTCTAATAAAACTATATATCTACCACTGGTAGTGGCATCTGGTGAGTATAGTAATCTATAAGGCCATGACTGGTTCAGTTACTTAGGGTTTATGATGACAAAGGTCAAACAAGTCACAGTGCTTAATATGTTAAAGAATGATTACCCTGAAGTTTTCAAGGAAGATCTAGGTCTGTATTTAGAACAACCACTTCACTTTCTGTTGAATAAAGAGATAAAACCAATCAGTTGTTGGTGCAGAACACTTGACACTGGCCTTGAGAGCTAAAGTTGAGGCAGATCTTGAAAAGTGGGATGCAGATGGGTTGATGGAACTCATATTGTACTCAGAATGGGCCACCCCAATCAAAGAAAATGATGATGTGTGGATATGTGGTGATTACTGATGCACAATTAACAAAGTGCTGCATCAGATAATTATCCTCCACCTTCATTTAAGCAAAACCTATCCACACTGTCAGGTGAAAGGTTTTTTACTAAAATTGACTTGAAACATGCATATTTGCAGCTACTGGTCAATAAGCAGTGAGCAGGCAGCAAGAGCAGTGTCAATAATAACTCATAATGGCTTACTTAAGATGAACTGTTTGCTGTTTGGTATATCAGTTTCCCTATATTCCAAAAGTCATGGATCAACTGGCTGCTGGAATACTGGGGGCTCTACTTTACTTTGATGATTTCTTACTTGTGGCTTAGACTCCAGGACTGCTCTGGAATTTCACCAAAAAACTTATTGATAGGTTCAAAGCAGCAGGCATAAGAATAAGCTTGGATAAGTGCATATTCCAAGCCAAAGAACTTGAGTTTCTAGGATTTACGATAGATGCAAGTCACATTCATCATACCAAAAGAAATTATGGAAATTAAAAAAGACAAAATACCAAGTAACAAGAAAGAATTACAATTCTTCTTGGGACTCATAAATTACTATATCATAAAACTGAAGGAGCAGAACCACTATACAGGCACCTAGATAAAAAAATAGTCTGGAAGTGGTACAGCAATCATGATAATGCTTTTGAAAAAATGAAAAACCTAATATTTGATACAGTGGTACTGGCACACTTTGACCCTGAAAAGGTGTTGGTACTAACATTTGATGCTTCACCAGTAGGAACAGGGGTGATGTTGTACCAAAGGAATAATGATGGGTCACACTGCTCTATTGCATTTGCATCAAAATGTCTCTCAATGGCTGACAAAAATTATGCCCAGATTGATAGAGAGGTTCCGGCTTTGATTAATGGCATTAAGAAATTTCATGACTGTCTTTATGGTAGATCATTGATACTGCAAACAGATAACAGACCCCTGTTGGGCATCTTTGCAGCTGACAAAGAAATTCCTCATCATGCCTCACCATGAATGCTGAGGTGTTCAATTTTTTGTCAGGGTATAATTTTATTCTATAATACATTGAGGGAAAACATATTCTCCATGCAGGATGCAGGCAGACAAGCTAACTACAGCAAGTCAGCCAGTTAACAGGATTGATTTGGGAACAAATACACCAGTGAACAGTAAGACAGTGGTTGAATGGACCACAAATGATCCCGGGCTTCAAAAATAGATCCAGCATGATTGGCCAAAAAAGTTGCAGAAGAGTTGCATCCAGCCTACTGGACATGAAAGCTGGAGTTCTCAATTGAAAATGGCTGTATTATCTGGGGATCCAGAGTAGTAATTTCCCTGGATGATCCTAGGTTCTCAACCTGTTACATAATGGGCATCCAGGGATAGACCGGATGAAGATGCTAGCAAGATCATATGTATAGTGGCCAACTTTGGGCATGGTTATTAAGTCTAAAGTCCACCACTGCTGGCATTGCAAAGTAAATCAGAACATGCCAATGAAAGATAAAACAGTTCATTGCCCTAAATCTGAAGGCCCTTGGGCTAGACTCCATATGAACCATGCTGGCCATGGAAAGGCAAATTAATATTAATAGTTGATTCATTTTCTGACTGGAGGTAGTGGAAGTTTCATCACTCCAGACCACTGCAAAAATAGAAGCCCTTAAGAGTCTACTTGCTACCCATGGCCTTCCCAAAACTATAGTCTCAGATAATGGCACAGCATTTACTGCAGTGGGATTTAAAAACTTTTGTGACAATAATGGCATTGAGCTAGTTTGCAGTCCACCTTTTCACACTGAAAGCAATGGCCAGGCTGGAATATTGGTTCAGGAGACTTAAAAATTGCTCACAAAGATGGATACAGAAAGCTGGAACACTTGTATGGCCAGAATGTTGTTATAACAGCAATATACACCAAGGGGGAAACTCCAGCTGAACTGCTGTTTAATAGAACATTGAGAACTAACTTATTAACTCTGAAACCTGATCCAAATGTGAAAAACAAGAAAAGGCCAAGATCAAATTGCAAATAGGAAGGAACATGGTATACAGAATGTATAGTGGATCCATTAAATGGATTCCAGTGGTCATGATTCAGTGGAAATGACTCCATACCATAGTAGTCAAAACAGCAGAGGCTATCAACATCATTGTCATCAGGATCAACTTAGACTGAATTATACAGATGCAGCCACAATTAATGAGGAGGACCAACAAACCAAAGACAGTAGCAAACCAGAAGAACCACCAAAGAAGATTAGTCATCCTCCAGAATACCTGCATGATTATGTTCCTAAGGTTAATTTTAGTCAGGGGGAGGGGATGTTATGGTTCTCATTTTTCTCTGAGGTGCACTTTTTTCAGATTCCTTCTTATCTGGTCTGATTGAATATTGTTTGCTGCTGGCCAATAGGCAAAATAGTGATAAACACATAGCCAATAATTAATACAGGCCAATAAGCAATTATGATCACTGAATCTGAATGCTCCAGTGAGGCCAGGATTCTGGCTATAAATGGTCAACCTTTTGCAGGAAAGGGGAGAGAACCTTTGTCTATCCTGCAAAGACAGTACATGTTCTTCAGAAAAAGCCCTGCTAACCTAAACAGCAGCAAGCATTTTTATGATAGCAATATGCTATTTGTCCACCCAGCTAAGCAAATTCTCATAAGGACTAGATGCTATTAAGTCTACTGCTGACTCTAAGCAAGCTGACTGATACAGCTGGAAGAGTCATTCTCCCTACCTGTGAGGCAAGCTATCAGGTGTAGCTGGAAGCGGTAGATTGTGAAGACTCGGATCTAAGAGTCAACAGTAGAACTATGTTATTCGGTATTGCATATATTTATAAATATAATAAATATTATATTAATTATAATACTGGTGGTAGTGTTGGTTTCTGTAGGTTGGGTTTGTACTCCAGACTAAACACAAGTTTTTTTAAAAACAACTAAGGAAAACGTTTTCATAAAAAATAATTGAAAGTGATACAGTATTTCATCTAAATATTTTTAATTTGGTAGTTTATTAGTTTCACATTTACTTTGCAATATAATACTATTTATGTGGAAGCTATTGAAAACTACCTATGAGCTATGTGTAAACTAATACAACTCTACCAGTAAATGAAAAATTACAGAGTGGATTCACCTATATTTTAGCAAGGATCGTTTTAAGCATTCAATTTATTAACATATTATAATGCAGAGTGTAAATCATATTAATTAATGTAAGTTCAGAATAACCATAAGCTATTCTGCAATCACTCTAACTAATCAGAAGGAAAAGTGAATCCTTATGTTTAACAACCTTGGAATATTAAATTAATCTCCAGTTAATAGATATAAACATAATTTGGGAAAACTCAAACATAGATGAAATTCATGCAGAAACTTTGAAAAATTCCAGTAAATAATATCCAAACTACTACAACTCCATCAATGAAATTACCTTAATATATATAATTCAGAGGTAAAACTCTTCATACAGTAGTGCTACTCAATGCAATTAATGGGTGCTAGAAAGTTTTTGTAATACATCAATAAATTGAATGCTTTTATTAAGATCCAAGCTACATTTCAGGTAGGTCCACTTTGTGCTTTTTATTTATGATGAAGTTGTATTAATTTATATATAGTTCAAGTGGAGTTATCAGTAGTTTCTGCATAAATTTCATCTCTAAGCTATTGCAAGTTATATCTACAGCTGTTAACTGAAAATTAATTTAATATTCAGAGGTCTGAAATTTGAACTCAGTCTTTTCCCTCTGATTAGTTAATAAGATTTTAGAATAGCTTATAGTTATTCTGAAATTATGTTAATGTATACAATTTTGATTAGTTAAAGTGATAATAGCTTGTAATCATCCTGAACATATGTTAATACCATATAATTCACATTACACGTTATAATACATCAATAAATTAAATGCTTATATACAATCCAAGCAAAAGTACAGGTGGGACTATTCTCTCTGTGCAGTTATTCTGAAATTATGTTAATGTATACAATTTTGATTAGTTAAAGTGATAATAGTTTGTAATCATCCTGAACATATGTTAATACCATATAATTCACATTACACATTATAATACATCAATAAATTAAATGCTTATATACAATCCAAGCAAAAGTACAGGTGGGACTATTCTCTCTGTGCTTTTCATTTATTGATGAAGTTGTATTGTTTTACATATAGCTGGCTGGAAGTTTTCAGTAGCTTCTGCATAAATTTCATCTGTTATATTTAATTCTGTACTATGTATTTGCAAAAAAAAAAATCTAATGGATTTTGTGATGTTATTATTTCAGAATAAATGAAACTATATTTAGGTACTTTTGAAATAGTTATCATATAATTTAAATAAATAAAGATCGAGTGCAAAATTAACTTGTTTCTAAGTTTCAGAAATGAATTCATATTTTAAAAAATGTATTTATTTCTTTGATGATAATAAGTAAATTTTAGTTTTTAAATATCATACTTTTTTGTTTTTAATATTTTGTAATGGTTTGTCTATCTGTATGTAATATCCACAAAGATTTCATTGTACTATTAGATAAACTAAGTGACTGGCTAAAACACAGAACTCAGTGAGAGTGGAGTACCAATATTTAAAGGATATTTAAAGGTCATAGTTTATACAAACCATCTTTATATGAAAGATAATTAATTTTATGCTTTTAATAAAATTTAAATTTTTTAAACTCAAAAGTTAGCACGTTTTTTTTTGAGGGGGGAGCACAGGTTCAAGGAGTTGGTTTTACCTGAGATGCAAAATAGTTTAGCACGTGCACTGTGCCCATAACCCTGTAATTAAGATTTGAATCCTTGACGTAATTTTTTCCTTTGCATAAAAGATTAAAAAAACAACAACGTAAGAACTTAAAAGGCTAATGTGTGACATATATATGATTATTGTTATGTTTTTAAGTGGATTTGTATAGTCTTCAATAAGTTCATATTTAATAAAAAGTATGAATGTGATATATCCATTATAAAAATAAATATTCACATGTTTGAGATTTGTGTTTTCTTTATTGTTCCTGAAGTTTTATATACCTCTTTAGTATATTGTTATGTTAATTTATTATTTCATGATAGATCAGAGCATGTTATTTCGTGATTAATAACAAGCAGTTTTATATTGATCATTCTAAAGTCATTTAATACATTAACCTGTCAAAAAGAACAATTTTAAAGATAGATATAATAATACATTTTTAATAAGTTGTATTTTGATCTTTTGATAAAAAATACTTCAAAATATTTAATTTTTTTAATAAAAAGTATGCATAAGCACATATAAAAAATGAAATTGAAATTATTAGTAGAAAATATTTAAAAAGTACTATAATTAATTTCAATTAAAATTTACATTTTTCTTTTTGCATAATCAATTAAAATATTTAGAATTTTTAGTTTACATAATGATGCATAATAGTCATATATTTATGTTAACACACTTTTAATATTACTTTAAAATTGGTTCTCCTGTACATGAGAGGTCAGAATGACTAATATATCAATATGGATCTGATGACAACTTTGGCACCAGATTTTCAATGAAATGGAAAGCTGAAGAGTTGTGGGTTGGAGTAGTTTGAAGCCTGTCCATTAAAGTATGAAGATTGGCTATCTTAATATAAAGCTGAGCACTGATTATATATATGTGTGGAGATAGTAATCTAGACCAACTGATGATTGCTGGTTTAGCATGAAATACGTATATTGGTGATTATTTATCTTTTTAACATGTGTGTGATCAGGTAGGTCAGCAATATGAGATGGCACTGAGAGTAGTGGGTCATGTGAAAGTCTGAGTTTAAATCCCATATATGTTACATATATAAATACAGGTTAAGCCTGTACAATGTATTAATTTATGTAAATAGTGTGTAAAATGTCTCCTCGCATAGGTACGTATAAATGGATTATTCTCCTGTATGAGGGGTCAGAATGACTAATATGTCAACATGGGTAGGATGACAACCTTGCACTAACATGGGCTTTGAACGTTCCATTATCAGATTTTCAATGAAATGGAAGGCTGAAAAGTTGTGTGTTGGAGTAGTTTGAAGCCTATCCATTAAGGAAGAAAAATTGGCTATCTTAATATAAAGCTGAGCACTGATTGTATATATGCGTGGAGATAGTAATCTAGACCAACTGATGATTGCTGGTTTAGCATGAAATACATATATTGGTGATTATTTATTTTTTTAACATGTGTGTGATCAGGTAGGTCAGCATTATGAGATGGCAGTGAGAGTAGTGAGTGGGTCTGTGAAAGTCTGAGTTCGAATCCCGCATATATTATATATATGAATACAGGTTAAGCCTGTATAATGTATTAATTTAATTAATTAAATAAATATCGTAATAATCAAGAAATATTTCAACAGGAATAAAGAATAATACTTTTTTCAAATATATTCAATTCTCAGAACTTTAATTTCAGGCAGTCATTTTTTTTTAATATTTACAAATAAATTGTGTTTATAAAATATCATTAAATATAGTCTATACTTCTCAAAACACTAGAGCAGGGATAATTTATAAATCAATTACAAAAAAAAGATATAATTTATATATTTGATTTAACACAGTCTTAATATTACAACATTTTTATCGGAAATTTCTACAACTATTTATCTTCATTTTTCCCCCAGTAATTTTTTTCATTCCAGACACACAATTTATAGGTGTGTTTCATTAAATTCCTTTTATTTATATTTATAACGTAAATTTTGCGAATATCTATTTATACTGTCTTTATCGTAAAGGGTAAAGTTATATGACAACGAATTCTTGTGAAATGGTATTTTTTTTTAACGCTTAAGAATTTTTAGATTGAATGCATTTGAAATCATTTGACATTTTATGTAAAGTTGTTGGCTACTTTATTTGTGTGAAATAACTAATAAACAAAAATTATTAGATTAATTTAAATATTTTAAACTTTACTTGAAGTCATTACATTTAATTAATGATTTTTTTTAATCTTTTTTTTTTTTCAGAATACCAGACTATATTTTATTATTATGACATATAATATATATGTTTTTAAATGTGAATGTTTAGAAAACAATTACTTAAATTGACACAAATTTTTGTTTAAAAAATTCAACTCAGTAGTTTACTAGTTTCATAAATTGGCTTATCCGATCACAAACTTGTAGTTCTTTTTAAATTTTGGGCATTGGAGCCAAAGTTTTTGGACTACCTAGTTAAAGTCAATCTTCATGCTTTGTCTACAAACTGGTTCCTGAGCTGTAGGAGACAAATCAGTGAGATTGATCCATTATGCTCTAACTGCTGCAGACAAGATGAAATGTTTGACCACATCATCTACTCCTGCACCAGACATGGGAATATTAAAATGTTTATCTATCAGAACTCTAAAGTGGACTTCTACAAGATTATCTCAATTAAGGACTGCCTGCATTCTGGAGATATCCCAACCATCAGACTGTTGATTTTCTTGACATTCTCTGTATGGTTGGCCAGATGTAAGAAACAATTTACTCGGCCTCTTCCAGATGTTGATTCTTATTTTCTACAAACTCTTAAAAAACTTAAAGACAGAGACAGAATCTTATCTACAAAATTTTTATATGAGAAACTTGGAAACTTTTTCAGCTTTCTAGATAAAGTTCTTAAATGACCAAAATATCATGTATTAATTTATTAAGTTTTGTCTTTTTTTACTATGATGTTATCAGGCAATTATTAATTATGCCTATAGTATCATTTGTAAACATATATTATTTGTTTTAATAAAGTTATTTTAGAATAAAGACTTCATAATAGACTACTATTCAATAGGTTTGATAGCATTATTATTTCGGCATAAATGAAATATTTAAGTATTTCTGAAAGAACCATGTGATATCAAATCAAGTTTGTCCTTAACATTATTTAAAGATATAAGGAAATGGTGAAATGTAAATTTGTTTAAATGTTTACAGTATTGAGTTCATCATAATAATTATATATATCTTTGATGAGAATAAGTAGCAATTACCTCTTAACATTGTACTTTTTTGGTTTTAATACCATTTTATTGTGGATAGTATATCTATATGCAATGCCTGTACAGATCAGTTTTACTATTAGACAAAATAAAAAATTGCTTTATATCATAGAATTAAATAAGGAGTTCAGTACTAATATTTACAAGTAATTTCAAAAATAATTTTGTGCTTTTACAAAATATATTTAATATAGTGGATTTGAACTCAGACTTTCAAGATTTTTACAGCTATCCACTCTATCTCATACAACTGATGTGCATGATCACACACATGTGAAAAAGATAAATGATCTCCAATATACATATTTTGTCCTGAACCAGCAATCATCAGTTGGCACAGGTCATCATCTCCCACACATACATATAACCAGTGTTGAGCTTATATTAAAATAGCAAATCTTCAAACTTTAATGAACAGGCTTCAATCTACACCATCCAAAACTATTCAGCCATCCATACCATTAAAAATCTTATGATTGAATGTCCAAATCCCTTGTTAATGCCAATATTATCATCATGCCAATGTTAACTCTAAGTCAATCTCAGCCTTAACATGGGCATTATAATAATATTGACATTAACAAGGGATTTGGGCATCCCATCATCAGATTTTGAATGGTATGGATGGCTGAAGAGTTGGACAATGGAATAAATTGAATCCTGTCCATTAAAGTTTGAAGATTTGCTATTTTAATATAAACTGGATGCTGATTATATATGTTTGTGTGGGAGATGATGATCTGGACCAACTGATGAATGCTGTTTCAGCACAAAATACAATTATTGGTGATTTATCTTTTTCACATGTGTGTGGTCATGAGTATCAGTTGTCTGAGATAGAGTGGATAGCTAAAGGTAGTTTGAAAGTCTGAGTTAAAATCCCTATATTACACCAAAATTTCAGGTATAGAAATTATACTTCTATATAAATATTATAAAATATATATGTTTAAAAATAAAAACTAGCAAGTTTTGTTTTGAAGAATGTTGCTGTGCCCATAATCTTGAGTTTAAATCCAATTGAGTAATATTGAAAATGTCTTTGCCTGCATATAATATTAAATTTATACTTTGCCCAAATTAACATATTATCTGGCAGGATTTTCCCCCATGGGCAAGTTTATCCAAAAAATTGAAACCTTATGCAGAAAACTTTGCTGGGGAAGCAAGACTCCCATCATCAGCCTCAACCTATTACAAAAACCCAAGCTTTTTAATGGCCTTAGCTTTCACTCGCTAAAGATTTTTTACCTCCAACAAACTCATAATGTACTATTCAACATTTTTAAGGATAATCTTAATATGGAGTGCCCCTTCCCCATGGAAAAGGTCAAGCCTACCGATCGACCTTTGCCTAGATGGAGAAGCATTTGGTTACAAAAGCAAGTTACAGTGATTATTCAAAATTTCTGGTCATCAGGTTTCCTTTTCCAGGGGAAATTATATTAGGAAGTTTATCAATTAATGTTTCCCAGAAAAACTAAATCCGTTAGAATATTACCTATAGGAATCTCTCGATTTTCCAAATTAACAAAATTCATCAAACTGAATCCAAAATTTGTCAATTTTTTAATAAAAATTGTCCTTGGAGCACTCCCCACTGGGGCCTTTCTCCACGACCAAAGGGGTTACATCAACCCCCTTTCTCCCCTATGCAACAAACAGGAGGAGTCCATTGGTCACATTCTGGATCAATGTGGTTTGTGGACTTACCTCCATAATATAGCATTAGACCGGATAAATGACAATGATCCAGCTAACATTTCTCTTAAGAGCGCAATTAAAAAGAGTCAATTCAGAACAATAAGACTGACCATTTTTATTAACTTCTCAATTTGGACCACCAGATGTATCATGATATTTGATCATGGCTGTGATGACTCAATGGTTAATCGATTTTTCAAGTCCCTCTACAAGATAAAAGATGAGGATAAACGAACATGTCAGCCTTGGCTAAATGACCTAATCTGGAGTCACATGAGGCTATAGACTTAATTCATATAATTCTTAGGCCCAAGATTTGAACTTTCTCCCATCCACTGCATGAATAATATATCCCATCTTTCATCTAATAATAATTCAAACTTTAACTATGTTGATCTTTCATACACCCTATGTATTTAATACACAACCTTTGCATTAGTTCCATATTGTGTAATTAATTTACCTATATCAACTTGTAAATATTTTTATAGTCCTCGTTGGCCTTTGGGCCAAGATAGTCATTAATCAATGGAATTTCTAAACCTTAAATATAGGTTTGACTTACTTTATATTCCTAGCAAATTATGCATATGATGCACTGCATTATGGCATTAGTGAAATCTTTGATTTTATTTATATTTATTTATTTATGTTTCTTTCATATTTGCATTAATTTGCCTATCATAATTTTCTTATACAGCTCTTGAGACTATCTTATTGATCTAATACAACTTTTGATTTTTCTATATACATGGTTTGCATACCATATTTATTTATATGTATTCATTGAAACTTTCTTATTGACATAATTTTATTCTATCATTGATTTCTCTTGTATCTACTCTAAGGTGTAAATACAGTTTTAATTTTGAAAGTAAAGTACTATTAGGCAGGATTGGTTTTAAGTCACATGATTACCATTTCTTATGCTTGCTCTTAACTGTTATCATTCTGGCTTGCACTGAGTGGCAATATGTATAGAGAGTTTTGCCTGTTTTAATAATAGGTATAAATACTAAAGTCTTTCTTTGTTCTAACAATCATAATTTTCCTGTTCTAAAATCTTGAATAATACATAAATGTCTGTACAAGTCATGCCTGGGTAGAGAAGTTTTTCCTCCACCCTCCTGTGTTGTTTGTCCTCAGAGGGTGTCCTAGAGATGAAGTCCAGCAAGACTGAAGAATCATGCCTGACAACTGCCTACCTTTGCTGCCTGAAAGAAAGACACATCTAAATGGAAACATAAGCATAGACGTCTGTGATGTAGACCATAATAGCTATCAAAAAAGAATGAGAACATCACGAGACCTCTAGAATAAACTATTAATTCGCATTCTTACAAAGTACAATGCATATATAAGCACTTCTTAATTACCGATAATTTTTACCTTTGTCATTTTTTTTATTATTGTTTTGGCTAATTCTATCTATCAATAATGTAGCAACACTGTTAGCCGAGAAGTCATCGCAGTCGCCTTGCAAGCAAGTAGTTGGTTGCAGACTGTTGTGGGTTCGCGTTCCGGCCGATGCTATGACATATGGGAGAAAAAAAATAATAATGTAGCAACATTATATATATATTAATTAATTTTACCATATGTATTTTAACGATCAATTAGTTTCTTTTTATTTACAAATTGTCAGCGTATCTACAAAATCAACAAGTTTGGTTATTTATTATTTCATTGGTCATGTGGAAAATATATGTATGTAGGTGAGAAATTGGATGATTAGGTTTTTAAATTACAGTTAAAACTTTTTTCTCCCTCAACTCGCTATATAAAGTGAAAGTCTTTTTTTTTTTTAAATAAATGATAAAAGTTGTTTTGACACTAAAGGATTTCTCATCCACCTTCTGCCACTTTTATTTTTATAAAAAAAAATTAAATGAGAAAGAGTACATTGCCATTTAGTTATTTAGCTAAACTCTAGATTCATTATGTAATTACTCTAAGAAAGATATTCATATCGTATATATATATATGCATCTAAGCCAGCCTCCAGCTGGTTTAGCTAATTTAAGACATGTTAACTTTATCATATTATCACACCATAGATTAATTTCCCATTTCCTCTCCACCTAGCCAAATTCATCCATATGTTTAGTAACGTATATCAAATGTTTTATTTTTCGTTTATTTCAAAAATTGTAAGTTATAATTGAATCTTATGTGCATGCGTGAGTACTTTTCTCAGATTATTTTTAGATAATTACATTAAATGAAATATAAACAGTCTTATACTAACAATAAACTATAATTTATAATAGTAACAAAGTTGTAGATGTTTATTGTTTTATTTGTGTAAACCTGATCATCCATCTACTAGGACTCCTAAGAGTCTTGTCTCTATCTGACCGACCAGTCTGCATTAAGAAAATTAACACTTGTGAGGCTAAGGGAATAAGTTGCTTAGTTATGATCTAGAGAGGTGGGTAAAGTTCGAACCCTCTTTACCTATGTCTCTGGGTTGGATTAAAGCAACTTTACTTTCTGACCATTATGTAAGACGATATAAAAATAAGTCAATTCATAAAAAGATATAATGTTAAGTTGTTTATTTATGTGATAAACTATTTGTATATTGTCAGCATTGGTGGTCGAGAAGTCAGCATGACTGCCTTACAAGCAGTTGCCCGGTTTGCGGGTTCGCTTCCCGGCCGATGCTATGACACATGAGGAAAAAAAAAACCTATTTGTATATTCATTTACTTATTTTTATTTTATAGCTTTGAAGATTGCTAGTCAATCGACACCCTAAGATTGAAGAGGTGTAATAAAGTAAATATTGATACAGTAATAAAGAAAGGTGGATTTTTTAACAATGCATATAGAAGGATGTACGATCATTTAAAATGTTGGAAAATTGGGAAATGTAATAATCATAGATTTTTTTTTTTATGTATATGGGATGACGTAGAGAAAAGAGGCTAGAGATCTAAGAAGATGGATTGATAACAGTTGAAAATAATTATGATATATATATATGTTTATGAATATTTCAGTCCCATCAGTCTAAATTATAATTTTTTTAATTGTTGAACTTATTTTAAATCTTAATTATTTATATAATGGAGTATGCCTCAAGTTGTTTTTTTAATCAAATCATCAATAATATAATTATTATCAAGAACAAATCTAAAAACACATTTCTTCATATTCAACACTGACTTCTTGATATCTCTGTATTATGACAAAACAAATTTGTACTTTTAGTATTTCACATGTTGAAATTGTGTAGCATTTACTTGTAAATGCTTCTAAAAATGAAGATTATTTTTGTTCCACTGTATCAGGATATATTTTTAATGCAACTTTTATTTTAACTTCGGAGTAAACAGCTTTTGATTGACAATATATTCATTTAAAAGTACCTCTTTTATAGTGATTTCTCCAATATTCTGATTCATAATTATAAGATAATTTATATGATAATATTGTTTGGAATATAGAGGCTTTCCACTTTTTTACAGCAATTTATCTGCCTATGAAACAATTCATGAGAGTCAATCTATGCAATATGCATAAATATAATATCAATAAGCTGCTTGAAGTCACAAAGCAAATACGGTTGTTTTCAATAATTTTGTAAATAGCTTTATATTTCTAATAATGCATGTATTAAACTCTTCAAGAAATAACAACTGGCCTTTTAATAGTATTGCTGCAGTTTTTTTTTTTTTACCTGATTAAAAAATTTCTCATTTTTAAATTTCTGAATTTGAAGTACAGTAATTGGTATATACATAGGTATTATTACACATACATATTTTTACTAACAATAATTTTTCATTGAAATAAATATCTTCCAATGATAATTTAGTAAGTTCAATAGAAGAAGAAGATAGTCTACAGTGAAGCCATCATAATGTGGATTTATCAATTGGTTCTGTAATTGAATGATTTAATAATAAATGGTTTCATAAAAAATATATTAAATAAAGAAATCAATGTGAAACTTTTGGATTCTTCAATAAGCTAGTGTTCATTTGGGATGAGTCACTGGACAGAGTAGTAAAATTAGATGTGGAAAGGATCATGATTAAAAAACTGAGACAAGGATTGACAACAGTGTAGGATGTGGCAAATGTATTGATGATCTTGATTGGGCAAATCTATGAAACAATAATATTTTTTTCTTGGCAGATTTCATACAATCATTTCAATGCAGTATATCAACATCTTTTTGAAAAAATTTAATTATCTGCAGTTATAATAAACATTCTTTTATGGAAGATGAATTTGCATTAAGTGTACCTATTTCAATATTAAATCTTGATTAATTTTTAACTACAAGTATTATTTTACAAGTCAGTTCCCAATTATTTCATATCAAGTACAATTTGCATTTTCCTTGTACTCAATTGTAAAAAAAAAAAAAAATTAGTTATTATTACCTTATATTGGAAATCATTTATCTTTGTCACATCTATGTGCTCTGGTATATTGAAAATCTGAACTCACATCCATTCTAATTACATTTTAAAAATTGCAATCCATTATATGTAAGAAAAGTAGATTTTGCAAGATAGATTATTTTATAGCACTTTTATTGAATGTTTTTATATTTATGGAGAAGGGACCCAAGAGATATCTAAATACTCACTGTCTAGTAAAGTTTCTATTCCATGCAAGATCATAAATAATTAATTTCAAAGCATTTTCTTACGACTGATCTTTGATTTTTCTATCCTAAAGGATTTGCATATTAACATGCTCAAAAAAAAAAAAAATAGTCATAAAGTAATTATATAAACATACTTCCATTATTATAGTATAGAGAGATGGCTGGAAGCATAAAAGACATGTAGAATTGGATGAAAGCAATAAGATCGTAAGAGAAAGTGAAAGAAAGAATACAAAAGAGTCTGAAAAGATAATTCATATGGAAACTATTGCCTAACCATTGATGAGTTAACAATTTATCCTGCAGAACTGCGGGGGGGGGGGGGGATATGCTTGTTTGGACATTGCTTACTGCCAATTTGCCATTAGCATATCATAAATGAAAATTATTTCACTATCTTTATCTTTTGTAGCCCAAGTTTAGCAAGTAATTGCTCAAAACTTTCTTTCATCTCAACTTTTAATACTTTTTGAAAAGTAAAATATATATCCTAACAGGTATTCATTCGGTAGCAAGCGCTAATGTTGACTTTATTACCCCCCCCCCCCGTTTGCTGTAATGTGTCCACTTTAGTCTTGCACAATGTGTTTTGTTGATACTATAACAAGCAGAACGGTCATTTTTGTATCCGTTTGTTGGTGTTTATGACAATCTTTAAAAGAATACTTAAATTTAAACAAATTTATTCATAGGCTAAGAAAATGAGCAAATTGCTTTTTAGATATTTTTCTCTCTCGCTTCATTTTTTTTATTACTACTTTTATTTCCTACGTTTGAGAAGGTTTATTTATTTAAATTCTTGCATGGTTGATAGAAATTTAAAAATATATGAATTAATAACTGTTACACGTAATTCCGTCATTACCTGACATCTATAGTTAAAATTCATAATTAAATATTAATGTCCGTATTACCTTTTTGTGCTACTAACAATTATTTAATTTTATATATAATTTTAACAAAAACGCTTGTTAAAAAGAGTATTTAAGTTAACCAAAAACATTTTTCATGTTTATTCTTTGGTGATTTTTTTTTTTCTATAATAATTATCTCCAATAATTATAAACTTCATTTCAGTTCAAGCTTTTTATATTATTTTCTATGGCTTAAAAATATAACTTCCTTTCAATATGCATCCAAGTAACGTTCATATATGTATGCAAATATTTTATATATAAATATATGAATTATATATATTTAAAATTAGATAAATACTGTTATATATCAATAAATATTTTTTAAAGAATAATGCTTATTTAATGTGAACTACAAATGTCTGATTCCTGGATCTAAATGTTCATAATGACTCTTTTATATTTTCCCACTACATTCCTCTCATGCAAACATAAATAATTATTGTTGTGGAGAGATATTTTTGCTCTTATTTTTATCAGTGCATCTCAACTCCATCACACTGAAACAATCAATTTGGGCAGAAACTCAATCTACTCTCGTTCACTATATATGCATTAAGTGGATAACCTTCATTGATCAGTTCAGCTAGTGGTATCAGATACCTGAATCTATGTACCCATGTTGATAGCTTAATAATTTTCATCTATTCTCATTCAATGTAAGGATTTCTTTTCTGTCCACTGTATATATTTATTTAAACTATTAGCAAACTTCATCCTACATTTCTGGTTGCATGTGTTGGCAGTTTATCTAATCCCGACATATTAGCATTGTATTTTAGACATGAAACACCTTGTTTTTTTGTTTTTTTTTTAAAGTCAATATCAATTTTATAAATCTATGAGAAGAAATATTATATATAATATGGATGTTTTAAAAAGATCAAATTATCGGTGTGTGGTAATGCATTATATAGGAATACAAAACTTCTAAATTGATTACTATTTCAAATAAAACAAAAATGAAGATTGTACATAAAAAAAAAACCTTCCTATTACTAGTTGTGGTTGCAATTTTATTAGTCATTATGAAGCATTGAAATAAAGAAAATACAATTCGGCAATAAAAAAAAAAACAAATCACAATACTCAATACATATGTAAAAACTCTAATATCTACAAAACTATCTATTGTGAGTTTAATAAATGGCTGAGATGCTGTTTCACTGTTAACAATTTGTGATGCGAATACTATAGGATTCATTTGATTGCTTGTTTGTTTGTTGTTTTCTGCAAGCTCGTTTTTGTAACAATACATCAGTCATATCATCTATTCTGAATTTATTTACATACTTCTTATAGATGCTAGAATTGAGTTTGTTCAAATCAAAGTGGTCATTGTTTCTATGATATTTAAATCAAACTCTTTTTTTCTGGATTGAATAGTTGAGGTGTATGATGACTTCCTGTTTATTCTTTGATTCTTCTCAGAAGGTTTCAGTGATGAAATATTCACATATTTTCAGCTGTCACTTTTAGTGTCCAAACTTTTTATAAACTCTTGGACAATAAATCATTCAACTATTTATTTTATTGATAACTCAAAACTATGTTTTCAGGTAACTTCCTTGAATAAATAGTAGATTTTCTTTGATTTTGTTTGGTGGCATCTAGTAATTTTATAGCAGTATGTGATAACTTAGCTGTTTCAGTAATCGACTTATGAAATTAAATGTAATAGTTCAATGTCTACTATATATGTGTATAATGGACTAAACCACATGTGAACAATCAATAATTTTGTCCTGTCACTACTAATCTAAGGTATTGGATTTTATTTTCTACCATCACTCTTTTTATTCTCTCTTTTTTCCTCTTTCTACTTAATTATGAAACTAATTCATTTTAAGCCATTAAATAGTTTAGGAAAAGAAAATAAAGACTATAAGAAAAGATCCTTTGTATATTAATACCAATACAATATTATTTTATTATTTTAGTCTGCCAAGAACATTTCCCATTTCTCTATTCTATGCCATCTATTATAAATTTGAGCAATCAGTAGTTACTAGTCATTAGGACATTGTTAAAAAACAAAATCCTGAATCTAACCTGGAGATAATGATTACATTGTGATGTCATCAAAATATCATTGATTACTCAAGCTTATAATAGATGGCACTGGAGTTGAGTAAGAAGAATATATTTGTGTGTTAATGTTAGCTCTTAAATGGCAAGCAATTTCTTTTTTAAAAAGATCTGGACATAATTATTACATTGTGATGTCATCTAAATATCATTGATTAATCAAGCTTATAATAGATGGCACTAGAGTCGAGTAAGGAGAATATATTTGTGTGTTAATGTTAGCTCTTAAATGGCAAGTGATTTTTTTTTAAAGTAAATTTATATAGACAATTACTTATTGCAATGAGTGAAATTAAAATCTGGCATTTTGCAGAAACAAATATTTTGTAATCAGGACAGATTATATATATATTATGATTCCTCACTAAAATATCTAAGGACTAATTTGGGGCATGTTTGAATAATAGTATACCCAAAAAAAACATGTTATTTGCTTCTTTTTTTTAAAAAAAACTGGCTCAAAAAATTGAATTCCAAAATAATTGGTTAGTTTCTATTTACTGAGTGAAATTTATTAGAAAAATTTAGTTTTCAAAGGAACTGTAGGGAAAAAGCATAATAGATTACAAATCATAATGTTTATATATATATACAATGTCAAATATTAAGTATTACAATGATTACAGAACAAAATGAAAATTATAATAAGAATTACAGTGATAAAGGAAAAGGTAAAATAAACAGGCAAAAACTCTCCATATAGTAGTGCCACCTTGTGCTACCCAGAGTAATCAATGGGACAGAAGGCATATGCATAAAATCCCTGTCTAGTGCCTACTCATCCAATATCCCCAGACTAGTTTCTGGCTTGTGGCACTACTATATGGAGAGTTTTCACCTGTTTTCTAACAGTTATGTGTTAACATGAGATGGTGATTATGTGATGTTTAGTGGTTTAAAAGGTAAAATAGTAATTATAATAATAATGGATGAAAAAAATCTTGGAACAAAAATTATATGTGTAAAATAATTTATAATGTTAGTATATAAATTTTATATTAATTATAGAAGTAAATTTATTATTTGCACAGTTATTTTTGAATAATCATAATGGCTAGAGACTTTTATCAGGGACCATGTAGCTGCAAATATATCTGGAGAAGCAATTTGTTTATCTCTCAATTTCAGTTATTCTAATTTCTTTAAGAAAGTATTAAGATGCCATATTGTATTGTTTTCATATATAAATGTGCATCACACCACAGTGCATATTATATCATTTACACCTTCTTATACACTTTATCAATACTTTTATTTGTATTAAACTAACAGTTTTGACTGCCCTGCAGTCATCATCAGAGCTACAATATTCAAATATATAATTATACAATTATTACACTTAGCCACATATTGATATACATAATTAAGTGCACAATACAAACAAAAATAATTATACATTTTAATATGACCTTTATAAATAATCATTTCCCATTTTATTACTTTACCTTTTAAATAATTTTATCAATATTTTATATTAATTTATTTTATATCACTTTATTTTATTTTTTAAAAATATTATTTAATATAATAATTATAACTTTAACATTTACTTTACTATTTAATGCATATTATTATCATTTTTCTTATATTATAAATCAACTTCTAATCTTGTCTTATTTTTATTAAATATTTCTATCAAATAACTTTACCCACATTACAAATTATTTTTTGTTTTTTATTACAAAAAATTACTTACCTCTTGTCAATTCTATTACCAAAACCCAACTGCCAAAAAAATTCAAAACTTGTATTTGTTTAACACTCCCTCTATTGTCATTTTCTTTAACCTTTTTACTTTTACCTTTTTTCTTTTAATCTTTTCAAATTGTAATTATTATTAACAATTTTTTATAAAATTATTGTTCTTACCCCAAAATCCCTATTAAGACTTGGTCTTATACTCTTAATCAAGATTGCCTCTTTAATTTTTCTATCTCTTCTATTATTTGTGTAATTAATCATTTTTATACAATCTTTTTCAAACCTATGACCTGTTTCTAATGGATGCAAATAAACAGGTGATCTCTTATTATATTTATGTTGAATTAATCTGGTATAAATTGAATTCTTTGTTTCTCCCACATAATTAGTTTTTATATTTATACTTTTACATGATTTGCATTCAATTTTATATACACCATTTGTTTTTTTCTACTTTTCTTACATACTTATTATCTAATATATTAAGTATATTCTTCCTTCTTTTATTTACTATCTTAAATTTTATTACATTATTAAACGTTTTGTTAATTTTAATAATTATTATATTCATACTTTTTATAACACTGTTATTATAAGTTTTAATACCTATATATTTATTCTTATCTATTTTATTTTTTCTACTTACTATCCCATTATTTGTATTAAATTTCTCTTCCAATTTTCTTATATTTTCTTCTATAACTTTTTCTGGATGTTCATTATCCTTAACACTTTAATTATTAATTCTATCTGTCTTCTATAATCTTCCTCATCTGAGCAATAATTCCAAGCTCTATATATTCTTGAATTATACTACTTATTTTATATTTAACATCTATATTTGAATTCCAATTAGTTATATTGCTATCTATATTAGTTTTTTATATACAGATGTCTCTATGTTGCATTTACCATTTTTATATGAATTTTCTAACAAAATATCCAAATACAATAACATTATCATTTTCTTTTTCTACTGTAAATTTTATATTTTTATCTAACCTCAAAATTTTATATTTTTATCTTCTCAAGATACATATTTATTTGCCTTTGGCTCTTGATGAAAATCAATAAATAATCATCAACATATCTTTTCATAAAAATTGGGCCATTAGTATTATTAATCATTAAATCTTCCATATGTATATATTACTAAGTACCCCACTCAACGCCCCTCCTATTAGTAATTCTTTATTTTGCTTATAATATTCTCCATTAAACTCAAGTGTATAAAAAGGTGTAAATGGTACATGTTATAATAAAAATCAATACATAGAAAAAGAACAAGTAGAAAATTATATTACCACAGTGCATATCAGTTATATGTTGCATCATGTATATTTGGGAAATAATTTTTAGAGAATGAATTTATTATATTATTAATTGATGTAGAATTGTTTCTGTATGTATTTGTGATTAATGTCCTTATTGCTTGAAAACCAGAGCAAATATATAGAAAATGAAATTGTGTTTCATTCTCCCTATGACACAATTGAGATATGGAATCAACATTACAGTAGAATCTTTTATATTTAAGAAAATATAAGTTGGAAGAGCCATCAAATTAATTTTTAAAAGAAAATCAAAATACTTTGATTCAAGGGACTAATTTTTAAAATTTGTAATAATTTCCATTTTTATCATGTCAACTAAATAAACTCTGCTTTATTCTAATACAGTGGCTCTCAACCTTCCTAATGCCATCACCCTTTAATATAGTTCTTTATGTTGTGGTGACCCCCAATCTTAAAATTATTTTTATTGTTACTTCATAAATGTGTTTTCCAATGGTCTTAGGTGACCCCTATGACAGGATTGTTCAATCCTCAAAAGGGTCATGACCCACAGGTTGAGAACCACTGTTCTAATGTCAAAAATTTTTTTATTAAATATAATCAGCTTTTTTAAAAAAAAAAAGATAAATAATAAAATTTAAACACTAAAAACAACAGACTGAATGATATTCATTTAATGGGAGAACCAAAAGATTTTTTTACATTAAATTGTAATTTTATTAGTTCAATAAGCTGCAAACGTTGTTAATGATTCAAAGTCTACCAGTTGAGAAGTTAGTTTCTGGTTTTAATTTTAAATTATTTTGCTTGGTATAAAATTTGCACCATTATAAAAATAGTTAAGAACTTGACCAAAGTCAAAATCTTGAATCTTACTAACCTTCCAAGGAGCAAAAGTATTTATACTGGATGACAAATAAGAGAGAGTTATTCTGTTCCAAAGATGGCATAGAATCACCAGTTTTTTTTAATGGGTGCTTGTAATTTATCTCGAATGCCTAAAAATGCTCAATTGGACTGTAAATAGAAGTTTCTTGGGTACAATTGTCCATTGTTCAAAATTGTATTCTTGTATTTGTGTGTGTGCATGCGTTTTGATTGCTTTGTTATTATTGGTACTTTAAATTATGAATACAAATAATTTCCTATCCCTACACCTTACGTTGATTGTGGTTTTTACTTTATGAGATATTAATATTTATTTTTATATCAGATAAAAATTGATTACATTTTGCAAACTATAAACAGAAATGAAAATATTCTTCATAATAATGTTTTAATTATTTAATTTGAATATTAAATTAAGAATTGAATTTATTAACTATTATCTTAAACATATATTGAATTTTAAAGTAGATTTTAGAAGTATTCCATTTTTATTTTTTTTAATAACCATTATTCAGTTCATCATATTAAATTATTAAATGTTTTCAGGAAAATTAGTGTATCAAATCATTTTTTTATGAAACAATTATGCCCTAATTAATTAAATAAAGTAAAAACTCAAGTCTCACTTTGATACTTACATTCAAATCTACTTTGTGAATGTTTAAACTCACAAAACTTCTCAACAAATAGCTTCCAATAATTGTTATTACTTGATTGCGTTGTTCAGTGCATTGATAGAACGATAGATTCAGGAAAACAAAATCCTTGGATCATGGTTCAGAAATATTTTTTAGAGATCTCTCTTGTAATAAATTAAGCACTCAAGGCACATATACTAAGGTTATAACTTTATTTAAGTATTACATGCTGACATTGCGCTTATAAGAATTAATATTTAAAACTTCCTAACAGTAAATTATTTGATTTTATTATTATTCATAATAAAATTGTTCTCAGTTTTGTTTTTAAAAATTTGTCTGATTTTAGTTATAGTAATAGATATTTTTATAACTCTTCCAGACTTGAGAAAAATTGTATTAACAATTGCTTTTCTGATTTTATACTTTTTTTATTTTTATTAAGTGTCATAGCATCGGCCGGGACACAAACCCGCAACCCAGGCAACTGCCTACAAGTGCAAGGCAATCACACTGACCTCTCGACCACCAACTTTCTTCTTATAAAAAGTCTAAATCACACAATTATCATGGAAAATATTTGGTTCATCAAAGTTTTTATAAGACTTCTGATGTTTATTCACAAAACACCTCTTTTATGAGGAAAATACATTTTCCTGTCAATATATCTTTTCTAATACTTATTAATTATCCACTGGATGTTTCCAAATTCATTCCAGCTCATATATCACACTAGCATTATTTTCAATGCACAGAATTTTATACTGATATTCATAATAAGATTAGCTTTAGTAAAAAATATTTTGGATGGTCTATTTTATTTTCTAGTAAGAAATGCAACATATCTCTTTTTTCAATGATGAAACCATATCTGCTAGCAGGAACAATTCTAATTTTACTGGATTCTTTTGTGACATGTATTCTAATATTGACATAAAAATCAATAGATATTTTCTTTCTAATATGCCACTGAATTTTAATTCATATAATACTAAAATGTTCTTGAAAATATTTTAATAACTAACATTGTTTGACATAAAGTTAATATGAATAATACTGCATTTTTTGCTTTTATATTTCTACTCCTGCTCATAAACACAATGAATTTATATCCCCTAATTTATGGCCTTGTTGTACTTCCATTGATTTTTTTACAAGACAAGCTAATTCTTTAAAACTTTGATTGAATTTATCTTTTTGTCTTACTCTGACTTTCTTTTTACTTCCCATCTTTTTCCTTTTTCTCTCTCTTTCCTTTTATTGCTTTATTTTCATTATCTTCCTGGATGACATGACAGGCTTTTCTTGTTTTTATGTGAATGTTAGAGGGATGTGAACTAACTGAGCCCAAATTAAACAATTTTTTAATCAGTACAGTTTGATCTTATGTTTCTTACAGAAACTTGATTAAATCAATTTCCTGGTCTGACCGAAAAATGTTACTCAAGGAAGTGTTAATAAATGTTTTTTATAAAGATTTTCATTTTGCTTCTCTTTATGATCTACTTGATGTGTGAAATTACCTTACATCACAATTTTAAATTTATATTAAGGAAATATATATCTTAAATCCACTTTCTCTCTTATAGAGTTTGATTATTTTCTAAACTCACTTGAAGATTTTTTGATTGTCTATAATAATATTAATATTACTGGTGATTTAAATGTTCCAGATTTATTTGAGGATAAAATTACTTCACACTTGTTTCATTGACTCCTATAGCATTGGACTATGTTCTATGTAATTTACCAATAGTTAATCATTTTTACTTTACTTCTGTTACTTTTCCTATTATGTTCATCATCCATCTATTAACTTTTATATTACGATACATCACTCAAAAATTGGTTATTGTAATATGATATAAAAAGATTATCGGAATGGTAGTTATGTTGATTTTTGTAAGAATTTTTTTAAAGTTAATTGGAATTTGTTGTATTCCAATAATGATGTGAATCAATATTTAGATTATTTTTTATATATTCTTAATGATTTTATTGATTAATATATTACCAATAAATTATCTTTCCGTAATCGTCCTTGGTTTTCGTACACTATCATTACGATTATTAAAAGGAAATCTTACTATCACAGACTGTTTTACATCGAAGAAAATCTTTTTTTAATAATAATTTTACTAATTTCAGAAAATTGGCTGAACATATTTACAAATAAGATTTACAAATTTATATTTAAAAAATTGAATTTAATATTTCTTCTAACCCTAAATTTTTTTTTTGAGATTTTATTAATAACTCGAGCTTGAGTAAAAGAGTTCAAGCTACTCATGTTTCCGCATTAAATGCAGATCATTTTTCCAAATGTTTTGCTGGTTTATATTCATCACAACATACAACATCTTCAAAAACTATATTACCTTCTGATTTTCCTTTTGTTCATTGTATAATTAATCACATTTCTAGAAACAATAGGTCTCGCAGAACATCTTGTCTTAATTTTTACTTTGTCACTTAATTTTTTGTCTTTCCTAATGTTTTTAAATAAACCAAAATGATCCCATTTTTTAAAAAATGGCCTCTGCAATTGTTTAATAATTATAGACCGCTGTTTTACATATCATTGCTCAAATTTTTGAGAGGTATATTTATAATAAAACTATGACATTAGTAAAATCATTTCTTCTTTGCAGCATGGTTTTATTCCTAACAGATTTGTAGAAACTAATTTGCTCACAATTTATATTAATATAGCATATGATTGAGAATCAGAGAGACTTGATGTTATTTATTTTGATTTATCAAAAGCCTTTGATAAAGTAGAACACATCATTCTTCTTTACAAATTATACAAAATGAGTTCTTCCACTAAACTTATTCATTGATTTCAATTTTTTTTATAATCGTAAAGCATATGTCAAATTCAATAATAATATTTAATATTTCATTTAGTTTTGAATGTAATTTAGGTGTTCCTCTAGGTAGTATTTTATTTAAAAATATATTTATTGACATAATAAAATTGTACAGATGAATAATAAGTACACTTTGTTAATATTGGCTCATCCATTGCTGACGGTCTGGTAGATGTATGCCAGGGCCATTCTCTGCACTAGCAGGTTGATATATGAGTAAATAGTACTATTTTGTTGGTATTGCCCATCCCTTTTGAGGTTGACCCAATAATGCTAACTTATCAGCTGGGATACATGTAGTGTGAAATCAATGCCTCTCTAGTACAATCCGACATGTTGCAACATAGACTACTTCTTCCATGATACACTACAATGTGGATATATCAGGTCCAAAATTCATGTAGAGTCTGTGGGCCATACTAGTAGGCTCCATGTATTATTAAACAAAAATCTAGAGGATAGTATTTTATCCTTGTTTTGAAGAGCTTTGAGCCTATCGCAAAATATAGCATTGGGGTCTGGTGTTGGTTGTGTGAACTTTGTCCTGCACCTTGTGTACCAAAAAGCGTATGTCAGGAAGATAGATAACCTGATAACTGTAAAGTCTCTAGAGAAGAGACAACCCCTGATGTCCAGGATTTTATCTACTGCTATAATGCAGTGTTGAGATGACACTTCGAATACTGTTATAACCTGGATACATATTTAACAGATGATTAAAGATCTTCTCTCCTCTAGAACAGGCATAACAAATTGGGTCTATTTTATTTAGAAACCACTTGTAGTATAAGAATGTATTAGTTGGCATGGAGCCCATATTCACCTTGATCAGATAATCCAAAAGTTTGGGTTCCAGTAGCAGATATTTAAATATTGTGATTTTATGATTGCTGCACCCTAGGTGAGCATAAATAACTGTATTTTCAGGATTCAGCAGGCAATGTGCCTGCCAGATGTTGATTTTATCATTAAACTCTGTTGTTGAGTGCCCGATGTATAGAGATTGTTGTTTAATAATGATGTCAAGCCATGTGTGTTTACTGGGAGGAGGTCTGTCAGTAGGTATTACAGTCTCTATAATATCTGATAGAGGGTATTTTTCCCAGGTTTACTAAAAGTGAATGCCCTTTTTGGAAATTGATTGTCTGTATTGAATGGAGACCCATGCCATTCTGTCTCCTGTGAAACTGAAGTCTGCGGATGCTAATTGCAGTGGTCTGACCTCTCCATAAGAGCTGACCACAGAGCCTCTGAATTTTTAAGCTGAAAGATTTGGTAACTGTCATTATTGGCAGATAGTAATTTATGCTCGCCATAATCTTCATATTAATTAGAGCAATCTCCCTTTGTAGGGACATGACAGTAACTGAACCACCTTAGTAGCATTGCTTATGATGGATTTTTGTAGGCAGACTTAGCAGTCTGTGACTTGAAGATAGGAAACCCCAGAAAACACTGAGGTTCCGCTAAAAAATTTGATAGTATTTTCCTGCCAGTGTTGATACACCAGGATGATGACTTGTGAGGATTGATGGATAATTTATAATCTTTAGTATAATTGGTAATTATGGAATGAAGTGTCTTCAGATGTTTACGGGATGGAAGAATCACAAGTATTTCATCCATGTATGCGAAAACTTTGATTTTTTTTAAGCCGGGGCACATATATCCCTGAAAGCTGATCTAACTCTTTAATCAGAGGGTCAATGTACTTTATGAACAATAGACCACTCAATGGTGATCCTTGTGGGATGGATATTGAAGGAGCAAATCCATCTGAGTATATGTCCATTTATGGAAATATGATAAATGGAAATATGAATATGCCTATTATTCAGAAGATAGTCCAATATCTGAATTATCTGTTTTGATATGTCCAAATGAGATAACAATTCAAGAAGAATGTTGACATCTACTGTATCAAAAGCATTGAACACATCCAGCTGAACTGCCACAGGCCAGGATTTTCTGTTAGATCTAATGTGATCAAGCAGAATTTTCACTTCACCAATTGTAGTCAGTGCTGATGATCCCTTCCTTGCATATTGAGAGGCCGATATATTCTGTAGAATGGCATCCTGAATTTTTTCTTTTATTATACCCTCCATGACTTTGAACAAAATTGGTGTCATCGATATCGGCCTGATACTGCTAAGAGAGATAGGATCCTGGTTCTTTTTAATGAATGGGATCATGGCGATTGGATATAGGTTAGGAATTACTCTCCTTTCAATGGCGATTTAGTTTAACATGTTTAATATAATCCTTGCAGTAAAAAAATTTAAGTGAGTGAACACAAACTTCAGGAAGGCATGAATCCCAGGATGAACACTGTCAGGGAGACCCTGCAACCTACTGGTGATGACCTGGAGTGTAATACCATGATCTGCCTCTCCGGTTGTGCCCACCCACTCCAAGGCAGGGTTTGTGCGGTGACCTAATAGAAGGTTTTGAAAGTGGCTCTCTATGTGTAAAATCATATTCGCACCAGTAAGGCTGCCACCACTGATGAGCAATGAAGTAGGAACTTCCTGTTTTTTTCTGGCCCCCAGAGCCCACCTGAGATAGCCCCGGGTCCAGCAATATTAAGCTGGCAGGTAATTCTTTGCATTTTTTGTAGCTATTATCTCTGCTACTGCTGACTGTTTCGATCTGTATGAAGCTTTAAGTTCAAGTAAGTAGTCAATATTGTGATCCTGACCATCGAAGTTTTTAATTTTCCAATTAAGGCTGTCCAATTCATGCATCAGTGTGGTTGTTTCCTTAATCTTGAAGGTGTATTGAGTAATCAGTGACTGAATAATGCCTATAATGTAGTCCAGGCCTCGACCGGGTGTAGGTATATGAGGTTCACCTTGTGAAAAAGAATGTAGGCCTCTGAGAAAAATGCCTCAGTGGCATTGGTTTTAGTGAATATTCTGAGACTCCAGTTGACTTTAATTTGTTGAAAGTTGTTCAGCTCTAGGCATGCCATAATCACAAAATGATCCGAAAAGGCTGTCGGTTGCAGTCTAGCCTCTATCCCATAGTGCAATTCGGCCGAGTAGGACATTAGATCAATGAGTGTGAGACTTTTTTGTATAGAATAAAAATGCATCAGGTGGAAAGAATCCCCTCCCATTGAGAAATATTTTGTTGAGTAGGGGTAAATATTTCTTTGTGAAGGACTCATAGGAGATGTTAAAGTCACCGAGCAGAATTGTGTGGACTATTTTCAGCAGTGTTGCATGAACATTGTGGCTGTATACATAAATCACATTGAAAGTATTCAAGGAGAAGGTAAACTCCATGGCAATTAGGTTCTGATCTAGATAAATTATTCTGAAGGAGGTTGGAGCCAGAAGATTATTTATTATTACCCCAACTCCTTGCCTAGCAGCATGACCTGTAGATAAATGGGTGAATCCTATTTTACTAAGTTCTGATTTTATGAAGTAGTTCGAGTTTAGGTGATATTTCGTTTCCCCTATAAACAACATATGTGGTGAGTTTTGCTTAAAGAAATGCCTGATGGCATTAATATGACCGAGGGAATTAATACCTCAGACATTGACAGCAGAGATTAAACATTTATTGTTATCCATTACAAGATGGCCCGCTAGATTCCAATCTGAATCATGTTCAAAATCTACTAATACTTGAAACCTATTTGTAAGTTCTAATTTAAATTCATTAGAATGTTTCTGAAAATTAGGAATATCAACTGTAAATATTGTTTTTCTTAATAATTTTTGTCTCTCTAGTTTTGCATTAACATGTATTTTACATCTTACTAATGGATGATCACTTCCTCTGTTAAATTTATTACGAACATTACAATCTTGAAATATGTATTTTCTGTTAGTCAAAATATAATTCAATTCTGCTGTACCTTCATTTGGATGCTTCCATGTCCATTTCCTTTTAACATTTTTCTCAAAATAATAATTCATAATATAAAGTTTTTTTTTTCCTGCAAACTCCACAAGTCTATGTCCTCTCTTATTTCTATTACCATAACCAAAATTACCTACAGCACTTTCATCTATCATTTGTTTACCAATTCTAGCATTAAAGTCTTCCATAACAATTTTAAAATGTTGTTTACTCTGATCAAAAGCTTTTTGTACATTCATATAAAAATCTTCTACTACTTCATCACTATGAGTACTTGTTGGGGCATAAACTTGAATTATCTGCATTTGTTATTTGCTATTAAATTGTATAACTAATCTTGCCACTCTGTCTGATACACCATCAATCTCCACAATGTTGTTCTTCACTTTTTATTTATAATGAATCCTACTCATCTTGTATTTCCAATATTTGTGCATTTGTAGTAGAGTACATGTCCACTTTTTAAATCAATTGTCTCTTCACCTTTTCTTCTAACTTCACAAAGTCCAATAATGTCCCATTAAATATAAAACAGTTCTTCTAATTCTTGCAATCTTCCTTCACTTGAAAGTGATCTGCAATTGCAAGTCCCTAAATAAAAAGTCATCATCAAATGGCAGCCTGGTCCACATCAGGGGATTCTTAGAATTTTCCACCTTCGACTACCAACCACTGGCTTGGTTGGTGACTTTACTGCCTCTTGTAAATAAGGGCCATGATTTATTTTTGTCTGTCATAATTGTATATATCTATTGGAAAAATATTTATCATTTATACATACAATCATTCTGCCTTATCAGGCGACTGAGAAGAAATACCATGGTGTTTCTTGATCTTAAACTCAGAGGTAAAAAGCCAATAAACTCACCACATTGGCTAATGCATGTTGGTAAGCAGCCCATCCATGTTCATATACTATATGAATAATCACATAGTAATAACAGCTGCAATAAGAAGAACGTATGGAGTGGACATATTAGACATAAAATAGGCAAATCTTTGCTGTATAAGTACCTATTTTTCTTGATAATAATTCGGATGAAGGATATACTTCATGGTATTTAACTGGAATGTATTTTAAAGACATTTTATTATTTTTATCAATAAATAAAACTTCACTTAACAAACAAACTTGATTGAGTAATCATTTTAATTAGTTATGCATAGACTAATGTAATTTTAATATTTAACGGTTATATATTGATTTTCGCATTATATTTCCTACATTAAATGATTACAAAATAGCCAAGAAATTAGTGATTGGATTATTAAGTGCATATATTATTATACGTTACTTCCTTTTATATTTATTCAATATATATATATGATTACTATTATTTGACCTAGGAGCAATTAATATAATCGATTAGTATTCGGTAACATCAAGAGGTACATATTTTGTATTATAACTGATGGTTAGATGTTTGGTAACTGATCAAAAGATCATCGTAATTATTTTAGCGGTTACATATAATAATTATTTTGGATAAAATTCATATTTAAGCTAGTTTAATAATTTATGAAGCAGAAATATTTTACTACATTGAAAGCAAATAAAAGTTGTTATAATTACATCGTAGTATATAATTTCAAATTCTTACTTATTGAATCTTTATTATGAAAATTTAGTATTTGATTAAAAAGATAATAATTTTGTATAATCATAAAATTGACAGTTATGTACAGTGAGATTGATATTTGGTTATACTAATTAGAACGATTTAGTTTGTTTAAATTTGAAGATCATTAACGTAGTTTACGGTTAATTTACATAATAAGTTTATAATAATTAATTGATTTTAAATGGTTAACTAATAATATGATGCATATTGGAGTTAAGTATAATTTAGTGCTTAATGTTTAGGCTTTGTTGATTAAAAGATAATCTATAACAATTTGCTAGCCATATTCGTGAGGGCTTTAAACAAGAGTCATTTATCTATTTTCTAGTGTTATGATTTGGAAACTGTAATTTATAGAACCATTTGATGTGTTGGCCTTCATTTTTTATACCATTTTAATTTGATGCAAGTTTCAGAGTATATCAAATAAGCTAAGTATTGCATATTTTGTTTCATTACAATTTTAGTGTTTTAAACGTTTTGGTCCACTACAATTTGCCGTTTTCAATCCAGGCCTTGAATGTGAACTAGTTGATGAACCTTGCATACCTTATGCATTTTTAGAACATTATAATTTGGTGCCCCAATTCATGAGGCATACTAAAGCCTTTCTTCCCATCCTTTTCATGTATATATATGGATTTGAAGATTTATGGATGTCTGAAAATTTCAGATTTTCTACTTGATAGGTAACTATTATATAAATGCTGGGGTTTGACCTGGTATTTTTTAATCTAATACCTGAATGTCCTAGCACTTCACTGACAACAGCCAGATCTAGAAACTAGTCTGAGGATAGGGATATTGAGAAAAGCTTGTTAAGAGCTATTAGCATGCTCATTATATAACACAAATACACACACACACACAAATATATATATATATTGTAAACGGTCGGGTTTAAACCCTGTTTACAATGTAGAAAAGCGCACACATGTGTTATATATTTTTTTTAATTAGTTTCATATAGTTTGGTTTTATTCCGTTTTAGTATTTATTTTGTTAGTGGAAGAAAATGTTTAAAATCTTATTAAAGTGAGAAAAGAGGGAGTGGGGGGATTTGCGTTTTGTTTTTAGTGAAAGTGATACATGTATGTATGTGCGGTGTGGATGGACAATTTCAAAAGAAGAAAAAAAATAATAATAATAATGAGAAACGAACGTATGAATAAATTTGGTATCCAAGATGAGATTATTGTAAGAGAACAGAAAGAAAAAAAATATGTATTGGAGACCTTATCTGAGGAATTTAAAAAGAAAAAAAAAGAAAGAAAAAAAAAGGAAGGGTTGAAAAAGGTCAGGAATGTTGTTTGCCAGAATATCCGAAGGTGCGAAAAGTTTCTTTGCTTGTTAGCCTAACTGGCCATCTATACCACGTGGTGAGGAAAAAGGGGGCGGACTGTTTTTGCGAGGACAAAAGAGAGGAGTGAAAAAAAAAAAAAAAAAAAAAGTGACAGGGAGAGTAGAGAAGTAGTTTGGTTTTTTTGGTTGTGTCCTTTTTGGAAGGGAATCGCCATTTTTTTTTTTAAAAAAAAAAAGGAATAGCTAAGGCTACGGCCGAATATGCGTACAGTGGGGTAAAAGCTTAAGCGTGCTGGGTTTTCTGTGCCTTACCCCGAAGAGACCATGCGGCAGTAAACGGAGAACATCTACCGGAGATCTATTAACTTTTCACAAAAGAACTGACCCGACTCGAAAATGGATTATAGCGTGATAAACCGCCTCGTGCGTCTATTTCAAATTTCATATGTTTTCGTCTTATTTTAATATCCCCGGGGATCACATCGGACAAAATTGCAGGTAATGTGAACTTAAAATATTTATTTTCTAACTATTACCACGTTCTCTCCGAAGTTTTCAAGGAGAATGAACAAAGGCAAGAAAGATATTTTTTTAAGAGAAGGCCGTTCAAATCCAGCTGATTAGATTTTGTCTGTACATACGTTCGTTTCTTATTCAGTTGAAAATCCACACAGTATATATGTATGTTTTCTTAGTTTATGTAAACAATGTGGGGGGGATACAGGCAAATATTTTCCAAAAAGGAAAAGAAGGGAAAATTATAATAAAAGGTGTTATTTTAAAGCTTGTATTACATGTATATCTTTTTTTTATTTAACTCATGAAAGATAGTCCACGAATTTAGGCAATTGGTTCGGATTTCCTTGTTAAGAGATGCATGGAGTCCCCCGTACATTTTCCTACGGTTTATTGACCACCCGCCCTGAGTACTGAGCTAGAGGTGTGGCCCTATCACAATTGTATTCTGATCTTCCAGCATAATACTTATGTAAAAAGTAAGTTTGGCGCTTGGAGTCTAAAATAAAAAAAAAAAAAAACTGACGTCCATAAATATGCTGTGAGAAAGATACGAGTTTTCTTATCAATATTCTGATTAGATAAGGAGAGGATATATATAAGTATACGGGTAACGAGTACACCCGCTACAATGGCGTCCCAACTAAGGCTTTTGAAGAACGGAATGTAGGGGGACCCGAGTAGAAAGAGTAAAGATTCGATAAGGAAAAGGAGGGGGAGTAGGATGGAAACATTATAGAGACGTAAAGTTTGTTTCGGTTAAAATGGGTTTAGTGAAAGACAGAAAATAGTTTCCGAGCGTTTGATAAAGAAATTAGATACGTAGCATGGCGCTTTGGGGGGGGAGAGGAAAACCTACCACGTTGTGATTTTGGAAGCAGTCAAAACAAGGTACTACGTTTGTTTTTATTATTTTATTTATATATATATAATCGATACGTAGAATATAAAAGATAGAGTGTATAGAATAGGGAAGATGGGAATGATAAAAATAAAAATATATGAGGGGAGGAAGGAGGAGATGCCGATAGATCACCTTAGGAGTCTGCAAAGGTATTTTGAAGGTTATGGAATACCGGAAGATATGAAGACGATAGTAGCATCAGACCACCTTGAGGCTCAGGCTAGGGATTGGTGGAATTCACTGATACACCAGCCACAGACATTTGTGGACTACAAGACAACCCTGGAGAGAGTGTTCTGGAGTGAAGAGAGACAGGAGGATATTCGGTCCCGAATAATAAGGGAAAAGTTCCAAGAGGGCGGACCAGAGGAATACGTAGAGTTTTTTAGGCGACAAGTGGCCATACTCAAGACGTTAAAAGCATGTGATCTGTCAGAGAAACAGATGGTGAAGACAGTATGTAATAACTTGCCCATAGAAATAAGAGTGATACTGGGAAAAGGAGAGAACTCTACTAAAGAAATAGACGAAGTATTGAGTAAAATGGAAGTGAGTGCGAAAATGAGACAGATACGGGGGGAAAAGGAAATAGATCAAGGGAGAGACATAGGGTTCAGTCAACAATCGAATTCAAAATGTATGGGAAATCTGATTTGTTCATGGGAGGACCGGGTACCAAGTTACGCATGCCAAACATGTCCAAAAATACAGATAGCAACTGGACAGACGAAAGTGGAAGCACTTATAGATACGGGAAGTCAGGTCTCTGTAATAACAGAGGGATTATATTGTAAACTCATCAGGGAACAACCAGACATACCTGTTTTGCCTTTGAAAGCGGTACAGGTGGCAATGGCCAACAACAGAAAGGCCAAAGTTGAACCCAAACAGATATGGCTGGATGTTAAAATCCAGGAAGTAAGTTGCCCTCATGCATTTTTAATTATGAAAAATCTGATTTGTGATGTTCTATTGGGAACTGATTTTTTGTACAAGTATAAGTGTAAGTTGAACTACGAAAGTAGACAAGCCACATGCAATGGGGAGGTGGTTGGATTCGTGATGGATAGTACAGATGTTTCGATGGGCACTGTGCAAGTCGTCGATGACAACAAGGATAACGTGATAACGGATAAGATAGAGCAGGTAAAACTGGCTGGGGGAAAAGGGAAGGAAACGCTAAGAAAGATACTGAGAGACTACCATCAGGTGTTTTCAGATATACCAGGCATAATACCAGGCTTCGAACAAAGAATTCAGGTAAACGAAACTCAACCATTTAAGGCAAAATCATACCCCATTCCCCATCAGTATAGAGAACAGGTGAAAGCACAGATAGATCAAATGTTGGAATGGGGAATCATATCAAAAAGTTCATCGGCATATTGTAATCCAATAGTCGTGGTAAAAAAAAAAGATAACTCCGTACGGCTGTGCCTTGATGCGAGGCAATTAAACAAAGTCACAGTTCCAGATTGTAACATACCACCACCCATGCAAGAATTAACTGGAAGATTTAACGGAAAAAACATTTTTTCAACATTTGATCTGACAGCGAGTTATTGGCAGATAGGTCTGCACCCGGAAGATCGCAAATACACTGCTTTTAGATACGACGGCTGCTCGTATCAATTTAACCGCATGCCATTTGGCCTAATTAACAGTGGAGCCGGTCTATTACGGTGTTTAGATAAGGTATTATCTGCTGAAGTAAAAAAAAATAATTACAATGTATGTGGACGATGTATTGATAGCGTCGGCTAACATGGAAGAACATGCCAAGGATGTGGAAATGTTTCTAAAGGAATGTTGGGATAAAGGGATTAAGGTAAACCTGAAGAAAAGCGTACTGTTTCAAGAGGAAGTTACATTTTTGGGTCATCTTATAGGCGCTCAGGGTGTTCAGCCACACCCAGATAAAATTTCGGCCATCAAAGATTTTCCTGCACCAAGATCTAAAAAGCAGGTGCGATCCTTCTTGGGTATGTGTAATTTCTATAACCGCTTTCAGGAACAATTTGCTCAACATATGGAACCATTGGTTAGATTATTGAGAAAAGAGACAATGTGGGAGTGGGGTGAGGAACAAAGTCAGGCATTCGAGAAGGTGAAGCAGGGGTTCATGAAACACGTAATGCTTGCTTTTCCTGACTTTGAAAAACCTTTCGTAGTGCAAACCGACAGCAGTGGGTACGGGCTGGGAGCGACAGTATCGCAGATCCAAGAGGATGGTCAGGCAAAAGTACTATATTTCTTGAGTAGAATGCTCAAGGGCCCCGAGAGACATTACACTGTCACTGAAAAGGAAGCTTTGGCTATTGTTTGGTCATTTCAAAAACTCCGCACATTGTTGTTAGGATCAAAAATAATTGTTGTTACGGACCATCAGAGTTTAGAGTTTATTAACCACAGTTATCTGACAAACAGTCGGTTGGTAAGGTGGAGCTTATACCTTCAAGAATATAATTATGTGGTAAAACATTGTAAGGGGTCAGATAACATCGTGGCTGATGTTCTTAGTCGCAATCCAGTACGTGTGCCATCGAGTCACCTGAAGGTTGAGAATTTATACGTGGCAGGGGTAAATTTGGGGATGAATGATAAAGTAGAGAATGACCTTAAAAGATTGTCCCAGTGTCAGAGGGATGATGCTCCTCTAGGTAAAATAATCAGACAACTGAAAGGGGAAAGGAGCGAGAATAACAATGAGCCTGGACGTGGGATACACCGATATAGACTTGACCAGGATGTGCTCCAGTACAAAATGGATGGGGGGACAGAAAGCTGGAGGCCTATAATACCACAACCAATGAGGGATGCAGTGGTGACCCACGTCCACCAACTATCTGGACATTATGGGGTGTGGAAGACAGAAAAGTGGCTTAAGAAGTGGTTTTATTGGCCAAACATGCATAGAACTATAGTAAAGATAATCAATCAATGTGAACTCTGCCAAAAAACTAAACCTGCAAATAAAAATTATGCAGGTCCCATGAGCTCGATAATTCCAAGGAGGCCTCGTGAGATGATTGCCATAGATTATTACGGGCCATTACCCATGTTCAATAAAAAAAGATATTTGTTGGTGGTGTATGATTTATTTAGTAAGTTTGTGGCCGCATATCCCATGAATCAAGCTAATGCCCGAAGCACCATACGTTTGCTGGAGAAGGAATATTTTGCTACCATAGGAAAACCTCAAAGTATCCTCTCGGATCATGGTACACCGTTCATCTCGGGAGAGTGGAAAGCATGGGTTCACAAGTCGGGGATCCAACATGTACTGACATCGATTAGGAATCCTCAATCAAACCCATGTGAGCGGGTGATGCGTGAGTTGGGTCGGTTGTTTAGGACCTATATCCCCACTAATCACCGCGGATGGGTTAAGAAAATTCCAGAAATACTTAATTATATAAATTGGGCAGTTAACGAGTCCACCGGATTTTCCCCCATGCGACTCCAGATGGGAAAACATGCTCCCAGATTGATCAAGACTAAAATACCCGGACCGAAGGAATTACCGATCAACATGGAGGAGGATCAAGAGCGGGCATATCATACACTGTTAAAAAGGAGTCAAGAAAGAAACAAACACACCCTGGGGAGGCCGTATCGTTTTAAAGTGGGCGACCTAGTTATGGTAAAGACCCCTCACGTGAGTGAACCAGGAAAATTTATTTGTAAAAAAATTTTGTAGTTTATACGATGGACCGTACCCTATTGTTAAGTGTCAGGGTGATAACGCTTTCTGGGTGAATACTGGGCAAGAGATGAAGGGATCATACAATGCCCGTTCACTCAAGCCCGTGCCACTGAACTAGGAGCCGTTCAAATACGTAGACCGTATTTGAGGGCTTCCGGGAGGAGGGTATTGTAAACGGTCGGGTTTAAACCCTGTTTACAATGTAGAAAAGCGCACACATGTGTTATATATTTTTTTTAATTAGTTTCATATAGTTTGGTTTTATTCCGTTTTAGTATTTATTTTGTTAGTGGAAGAAAATGTTTAAAATCTTATTAAAGTGAGAAAAGAGGGAGTGGGGGGATTTGCGTTTTGTTTTTAGTGAAAGTGATACATGTATGTATGTGCGGTGTGGATGGACAATTTCAAAAGAAAAAAAAAAATAATAATAATAATGAGAAACGAACGTATGAATAAATTTGGTATCCAAGATGAGA
Source organism: Epiperipatus broadwayi (assembly GCA_028023455.1). Lineage (NCBI taxonomy): Eukaryota > Metazoa > Onychophora > Udeonychophora > Euonychophora > Peripatidae > Epiperipatus > Epiperipatus broadwayi. Next base: position 2,337,965 of record JAQFVV010012495.1, read on the forward strand.
TTATTGTAAGAGAACAGAAAGAAAAAAAATATGTATTGGAGACCTTATCTGAGGAATTTAAAAAGAAGAAAAAAAAGAAAGAAAAAAAAGGAAGGGTTGAAAAAGGTCAGGAATGTTGTTTGCCAGAATATCCGAAGGTGCGAAAAGTTTCTTTGCTTGTTAGCCTAACTGGCCATCTATACCACGTGGTGAGGAAAAAGGGGGCGGACTGTTTTTGCGAGGACAAAAGAGAGGAGTGAAAAAAAAAAAAAAAAAAAAGTGACAGGGAGAGTAGAGAAGTAGTTTTGTTTTTTTTGTTGTGTCCCTTTTGGAAGGGAATCGCCATTTTTTTTTTTTAAAAAAAAAAAGGAATAGCTAAGGCTACGGCCGAATATGCGTACAGTGGGGTAAAAGCTTAAGCGTGCTGGGTTTTCTGTGCCTTACCCCGAAGAGACCATGCGGCAGTAAACGGAGAACATCTACCGGAGATCTATTAACTTTTCACAAAAGAACTGACCCGACTCGAAATGGATTATAGCGTGATAAACCGCCTCATGCGTCTATTTCAAATTTCATATGTTTTCGTCTTATTTTAGTATCCCCGGGGATCACATCGGACAAAATTGCAGGTAATGTGAACTTAAAATATTTATTTTCTAACTATTACCACGTTCTCTCCGAAGCTTTCAAGGAGAAGGAACAAAGGCAAGAAAGATATTTTTTTAAGAGAAGGCCGTTCAAATCCAGCTGATTAGATTTTGTCTGTACATACGTTCGTTTCTTATTCAGTTGAAAATCCACACAGTATATATGTATGTTTTCTTAGTTTATGTAAACAATGTGGGGGGGATACAGGCAAATATTTTCCAAAAAGGAAAAGAAGGGAAAATTACAATAAAAGGTGTTATTTTAAAGCTTGTATTACATGTATATTTTTTTTTTATTTAACTCATGAAAGATAGTCCATGAATTTAGGCAATTGGTTCGGATTTCCTTGTTAAGAGATGCATGGAGTCCCCCGTACATTTTCCTACGGTTTATTGACCACCCGCCCTGAGTACTGAGCTAGAGGTGTGGCCCTATCACAATTGTATTCTGATCTTCCAGCATAATACTTATGTAAAAAGTAAGTTTGGCGCTTGGAGTCTAAAATAAAAAAAAAAAAAAAACTGACATCCATAAATATGCTGTGAGAAAGATACGAGTTTTCTTATCAGAATAATACTTATGTAAAAAGTAAGTTTGGCGCTTGGAGTCTAAAATAAAAAAATAAAAAAAACTGACATCCATAAATATGCTGTGAGAAAGATACGAGTTTTCTTATCAATATTCTGATTAGATAAGGAGAGGATATATATAAGTATACGGGTAACGAGTACACCCACTACAATATATATAGTAACCTATGAAGGAAAGCAATGATTGAAAATAATCAATCGATGAATGATGATTCCCAACTCATCCTGTATAATAAGAGTCATTCTCCTAATTTGAGACCATATTTCTAACTTATAGAAATATCTCAAATAAGAATCTAACAAGTTCTAATTGTTTGGACACCTATCTTTTAAACAATTACTAGGGGTTGGGTTGAGACTCCTACACAACTAAAAATTATACCATGGACTAGGCTTAGTGGTTGGTTACATACAAAAGAATTAGTTACAGAGATATACAATTAAGATAAAGGAAGAGTTTAACTCTGATCGAATAAATTACTCCAAATAAAACATATAATTTTGAGAAGAAATAAAACTTCAATCATTCCCTAATAAATAATTTAGAATAAAGTAAATCTCTACCTTCATCCCAATCAAACTCTCTGAGCTATAAATATTTGCACTTTCACAACATATTCTCTGATAGACTCTTATGATTAATAAAATATATTATATAATTGAATATTCTCCATTGATATGATCTACTGACAACAATGAATCTTTTATTATAATGCAAAAAATAAAGATTTCAGGGTTTTCTCTGGTATTCTATCAAATAAACAATGGTATAGTGTTTCAAGGTAAATGACTGGCATCCTAGCAGGCTTTATGAACATATATTTTCTAATAAGCTAAGATATCCTATTAAAATCATAATAATAATTACTTAGACCATCAAAAGGAAATGCTTACTTTAATCAACAAATGTCAAAAATCATGTAAATAAATTTAGAATACTTATAGCAGCCTAGAATGGCATTCAAATAATAAAAGGAAAAGGTTACATTTCATTTCCCTCTTTTATCCTAGAACAACACAGATAAAATACTTCATTTACAATATTTGAATTCTGATAATAGGTTAATAATGTGCAGTCTGAATTATGGATGGATACATCCATTGCAATACTTAAATGAACAATTGTCAATTTAAAAATTTTAATTAAAACAAATTGATATCTTTGTTTCTTATTAAGTATTAGTGATTTTGAATGATAAAAATCATAATTATCTGATTTTAAAATATACATTTTATTTTATTTGTGGGATTGTGGAACCAAAGAAAAGAATTTCATACAGAAAAAATACTCAAAAACCAAATTTTAATAATTTATCAAGAATACATTTATTACGTCTAAACATTAAAAAAAAAACAATTATTTACAAAGCACACTAATACAATGACAATTTGAACATCATGGCTACTGGATGTACTTTTACTTTTGATTTTGAAGTATAAGTAATTAAAAATCAATTTTATTTAAAGCTTATTCCCCCTCTTAGTTGCCTAGTTTTAAAATTGCAAACTAAAGTTTAGAACCATAAACTAATATGATTACTTGCTAGAATATTTGTTTGAAATATCACAATTTATTTTAGCTAAACAAGACATTAAACAAATGTTTAATGTAATTGAAAACAATAATTATAATGCTTGGCGAGATTATACCATAAGCTAATTAACATTTTCTGTATATTCTATAATCAAGCACTTATTAATGATATCTCACTATTAAAATCATAACAAAAATTGAAAATTAACTTCAATATAACCTATTGCTGCTTTTAAATTAGCTGGCTAACATGATGATGATAACTGTCATCATCATATCACAACTGATTATTGCCTCACACTGTTAATCTTAAAAACCAAATGGTAAATAAAATGCATTCATCAGAAGTCATACATACCTTGATAGTTAATTTACTTAATGTCCACATAATAATATTAAATCTATAACTTTTATGAAATTTACAAAACTTCTCAGCGAATTTCTCCATATGACGTATATAAATAGCATTGTGTCTGTGTATTCCCATCATGCTATGCTTTAATATGATCAATTAAACTATCAAATCTTGTGGATTTACTTGTATACTACTGGCAAAGCACAGTAGCACAATAAGAATATTATTATGATCAACCAAAGCACTGACAATTACTACCTCAACAACTAGCTATCATTGCCATAACTTTTATAAATACAATAATCTACACCTTCTATGGTGGACAATATAATCTTTCAAATAGCACATGAGGGATAACATCACTAAGCTCCTCAGAGCAAGACAACATGACTATAATAATGATGGCTCCCATGCTTATCTCTCAAGAATAAGTGTAGGTGAAGACACCACCTAAGAAAAAGGGGAAAATACATCAAAGACAAATGATTCTCTCCATGGAACCTATTTAAATAAGCTATATATGAAAATATTTTGAAAAACATTGTCCTCTTATGGCATATACATGTAATAATGAGAGAGCATCTCCATCCCATAAACAATAAACAGTATACTATCTGATAAATCTAGAGCTATAAAGCATAACTACTTCTCACAATGACAAGATACAAATTTATCCCTAATGATAAATATTAATAGCTTGTATCAACATTAAACTCCACACATTAAACAATATCCAAAACCCACAAGAAAGTATTAGTCAAAATGACTATAAACACATTAAAAGAGCATAGAAAATATTTGAATAAGATAAGGAATACGCACATGAACAATAAGCATAATAAATATATCTGAAATTATGTAGACAGACTAACACAATAAATATTATTAATTAAATGATTAAGAAAATAAATTTGTTCTCAGACAAATTCAAAAATCTAATTTCTGTTATGAATAATATTAAGAAAAATGTTAAACTTCTGATAATCACACCTGTAATGATTATTTGTCCTAAATTATAAAAGAATCAGCAACTTTAAATTAAACACTTCACCAATATATTTAAAGTTACCTGTGTGTAATAAAATCTCTACACACTTTATTGCAAACTCCTTGAGACAATTTCAGATAGTAAAGTAACATACTTTGACATATAAAATAAAGCATAAAAAATATATAGCTATTATGTTACCATTTCTTTTTTAAACAAAATAATAATAATGATAAATTCAGTTCATTAGTAAAGCTTCATCAGCAGTAGGCAAGTAATTTACGATGTGAGGTCCTACGTCATTAGCTATGGGCATAATATCGATGCATTCATATTTTTCAAACCAAGATCGGAAGATCATTTTTTTTTTAAAACAACAAAGCAGCTACAACTTCACTATGATATAAGACAATTACACGAATACGATATTTTACTTTAAAAATGAACAAGTATGGATCCATTATACAAAGACACAATTTAACATTAAGTAGCTAGTTTTAAAATATGACACTTAATTGTGTACAATTATTATTAATTGTAGAATTTTAGTAACTATCCGCGATTTCACTGGAAAATATTTTGCTAAAAGTTTTCCCACTCTTTCTGAAAAAGCAGATGATCAAGTAACATTTCTGCCATAAAAATAAAATATGTTTATTTTCGTTAATAAAATTTGACTTTTTAGAAAGCAGTATTAAATTTATACGTTTTTTTTTTAAAATCATTTAGACATTTGTTTGTTTGTTTTTAAGTTAATAACCGAAACATTTGTTCAAATTATTTTAGTTTTGAACAGTTCTTAATTTTCTTTTTTTTTTTTAAACTTGGTTTTAAATTTGCCATCACAAAGAATCCGATTTATTATCATAAAATGATTATTTATAATGTTCCATAAGATCTCCTTAGTAAAGAGCAACATTTTCACTTGTTGAAAATTTTTGAAGTTAAATAATAAATCAGAAGTATTATCTTGGCACATGATATTATGAAATTTAGACAGTTTAGTTTAAAGAAAGCACAAAACTTGATACCTTAATTTGACCTTCAGCCATCCATTCTCTATTGAGACTTTAAAGAAAAAAAATAAGTTACACTTGTTTAAATAAATGATGATTAAAAAAAAATTACACTGTTATTTCTTCTTTCCTTCAAGAACAGCGTCCATGATAAAACTAAAGAAACAAAAAAAATCAGTTCCCGCTCTTTTTCTCAGTTTTCTTCAATATCAAAAAAAATATATGTCACGTGTCAGCATTCTGCATTTCAATTTCAAGGTTAATAATAAATCAACTAATTAACATGAATAAAGCTTTTTTTTTTAAAAAAAAAAAAATAATAATAAACAGAAAATAAGTATAATAATTTACTGATTTTCATATTTTGATTTTTGTTTCTATCAGAAGTTTAAATAATAAATATTTTATTTGCCAAGTTTTATTATCTATTTTACTTTTAAGATTTAATAAATAAATTAAATATTTTAATAAATAAAATTAAAATTTAAAAGTCAACATGTAAATCCATGCATGCACACACACATAAGAGTGTGAAACTACTCTTATTTAAGGCAAGCTTCTTTTAATAATCCACTTAAACTTTGAATAACTAAATGCCATTGAATTATTTTAAGACTTAACTGAAGTATAAATTATAAAGGTGATTAAATGAAATAATTTAACTAACTTATTAGGAATTTAATAACCCAATAAATTTTCAACAGTAAAAATTAAAATATTCATTCAGTTAGCTTTCTTTCCTTCTTTCTTTCTTTTATCTTTTATAAAATTTTTACATTATGAACGCACACTTTATTAAGTATTAATTAAATATGAATAGCAGTTATATATTCTATTAATACCGTTTATTAGATAACTATTTAACTCTAAATATATGAAATATTGCTTATTAAGTGATACCATTTTATCTACAGATTAAATAATATAGTTTTATGTCTCTAGTTATTAGTTTTATTTTATCTTTTATTTTTTTAAATGGCTAATTATTATATAATGCACTGTTAAAATGTTTTAATCAAAGCATGTTACCGATCACATGGTTACAATATATATATATATGTTGATACGAATATTTTATATATATGTAAATTATTAATCAATGTCTGTATTTCAATTATAATAAAATATATATAATTATTCAAAACAATACAATAATTAATACACTAAAAAATATTTTAAAAACAAATATATACCATAATTTAATAGAAGTACTTTCGACTATCTATGTAGTCGTTATCAACTAGATTCAAATTGTATTACAAAAAAGAGTTACACGTCTAAACAAAAAGTCCGATATGTCATACATCAATTTTCCCACAATTCATTAATTTTTATATTAGCAGCCTGCCTATTTATCAAATGTTGCTTTTCATTTTTTATTAAAATAGCTTCTTTAATTTTATGTTTATTATTGTTTCTTTCAATACACAAAATCTTAACTTTATTAAAATCAAAATCAAAACCATAATTACATGTTACATTATGATCAAAAAATACTGAAGGTGATACGTCATCATTTCTATCTTCTCTTGTCTTGATTTTTGCACTTGTTTATATAACAACCAATGCTCTTTTGATCTTTTCTCCAATGTACACCGAGATTTACCTATATATGCCTTTCCACAAACACAGCCATTTATATATTGCACAACTTTGATTTAAAATACTACATCTATTTTTTGAATTATTTATCAATCTATTTAAATTAGGAGTAGTATAAAATGCAACTCAACATATATTTTCATATATCTGTTTTATAAATTTCACTTGTTCATTACAAATAAATGGTATTGGTTTTTTGTAATACAATTTGAATATAGTTAATAATGACTACATAGATAGTCGAAATTACTTCTATTAAATTATGGTATATATTTGTTTTTAAAATATTTTTTACTGTATTAATTATTGTATTGTTTTGAATATATATATATTATAACGGTCGGGGTGGATCATAAAGTTAATAGTCTTACCGTATCTGCACTACAGGGCATCACTAGGTTATTTGAACCTAGAAAATTTATAGAGTAGGCAGATACGTGCTATTAAAGATCCAACTTTTACATAGATATTTTTCACGTCCGTCAGCCCAAGTCACTAGCTCATGAAGTAACAGAGGTTTAAAACATTTATTAAATATATTTCTTTTAATAAATAATAATAAAAGCACTCACTGTCAGTATTAATGACACAAAAAGATTTTATTCACGTATATATATGTGACAACACACAAACTTGAAAAATAATTATATAAAAAAAATTATGTTTGTTTCATTATTATTTACTATTATTTTTATTTGTTTTAACTTTTATTTTTAATCTTAGAAATTTTGAGTATAGATGAGCTACCCAGACAATGCACTTAAAAGACTTTCAAACATTTGATTCCAGGTTAAAAGTCCACAGCCACACCAATGCTCGCTTCCAGATATATATAAGCAACCAATGCAATGTGAACATGTTAGCATAGAATCACGCTGACAGGAATGTGCATCTGAACAGCATGATATTATTTGAAGAAACATGACCTTCATCAGTACAGGAATTTATGTCTGTCTGGTAAAGGAATCATGCATGTAATATAATAAAAGAATGCTTCGTATGGATGGGAGAGCGGTCTATCTTGCCGTGCTTATCCTCCCAATCAATAGAGCTGGAATGGGTCAATAGCGCAGGAAATATGTCTGCATCCATTTCAATGGTATGACTACCTCTTTGGGGTCATGAATTCAGTTGGACTCATCACCCTATGTGCTAACACATTTCACATTACATTGATGTAAACGTCCATATA